>CM035435.1:149237890-149247890 GCA_020310875.1 Ceratopteris richardii
GTACCTACCATCACAAAGAACTTGGTGTCCGTTGGGCAAATGGTTGAAAGAGGGTATCAAGTAAGGTTCAACAAAGGTGAATTGTTGCATAATTCATGGGTACATAAGGTTAAACATATGGATTCTTTAGGTTAGAATATGATGTATGTTTGCTTTGATCTTACCCTTGAATTACCCTTGGAACATGCCTTGAACCTTTGGGTGAAACCATTGGTTTTAACCCTTGAGGTATTTATTCATATGAGCTCTCAATTGAATGTTTAGAACCTTAGGCTTGATTTATCCTAAGGTGTGGGAACCTTAGTCTTGGGAGAAGCTTCTCTAGGAGCCACCTTGTGTGTTTGTGAGAGAAGAATCCTCATTTGATTTAGAAGGCATGTGATAGACCTTGGGAAATTAGAAGGCATGTGATCACCCTTGGGAAAGTGTCCAATCCAAATACTTTGCAATGATCTACGGTAGGTATCTTACCCCACCATGCCTCATATGGTGTCATACCCTGCAAAGCTTTACATGGTAATCTATTAACCAAATATGTGGTTGTATTTATAGCCTCATCCCACAAATAATTTGGGCAATTTTTCTCCTTCATCATGGATCTTGCAATTTTTCTCCTTCATCATGGAACTTGAGGAGAGCACATGCAAGTAATTTCCCTTTTTATACCTGCATTCCACAAGTAATCACTGAACTCATTAGAGAAATACTCTCCCCCTCCATTTGACCTTAGTCTCTTCAATTTTTGACCTGTAATTCTCTCTACATATACATGATAATGTTTGAATGTATTGAATATCTTTGACTTATCTTTGATCACATAGATAGTGATCCATCTGGTAGCATCATCAACATAAATCACATAATACCTTGAACCATTGATACTGAAATCCTTTGATGGTTCCCACACATCTGTGTGTACCAAGTCAAGCCTCTCTGAATACATAAAACCATGCTTGGAAAAAGATTGCTTATGAGCCTTACCTAATTGACATGCCTCACATCTGTATGTCATATGTTGACCTGCAACATTAGGCAATCCAAGCACTGAACCATTGTTAACCATATCTTTAATACCTCTTTCATTAAAATGTCCAAGCCTTTTGTGCCAAAGATCTAACTCTGAGATCTTATGTCCTCCATAGGTGTACAAGGCATGACCAATGTTACCTTGAACCTTCAAGGAGAACAATCTTCCTTCTTTCTTCCCTGAAACAATTTTTTTATACCCATTGCTAGGGTCTTCCACAAAAACTCCTTCATTAGTGAACCTAACTTCATAAACTTTTTCAACAATTTGTCCTACACTTATCAGACTCTTTGGAATTGTAGGAACGTACAAAACATTACTCAAGAGAGTACTTCCATCCTTGGCCTTCAGTGATCCAATTGACTTCACATTGTGCTTTGTATTGTCACCTGTTTGAACTACATGATTAGTTACCTTATTCTCCAAATCAGTCATCAAGGCTATGTTGCCACTCAGATGATTGCTACATCCTGAGTCAATGTAGAAGACTCTTTGGTCTTCACTTTGCCTTTCACAATTTCCATTCATGATCAAGGTTGAATCCTCCTTTTGATCTAAAGCATAATTGTAGTAGGTATTGTTGTATTGTTGGCTTAGGAAACCTCTACCTGCATTTCTTCCAAAATAACCTCTACCTCTGAAATTACCTCTTTGATTTCTGCCACCTCTTCCTCTTGAATTAAAGTTTTGATTATATCCACCATTATTCTGAGTCTTATGCCAACAATCATGAGCTAAATGATTTGTCTTACCACAAATCTAGCAAGCTTTGACTCCATCTTTATTACTCATGCCTCTTCCTCTACCTTTGCCACCTCCTCTTCCTCTTAGAACGTTAGCTTGGCTAGTTGTTCCTTCATCTTCATTTGCTTGTTGCTTCCCTTTGCTATTCTGCTTCTTATCCTTTGAATACATTGCTTGACTTGCACTTTTATCACTTTCACCTTTGACATCCTGCTCAAAGGTTAGCATGTGTCCTAGCAACTGATTTAAATCAGGAGTAAAATGATCTAGTGATAATTCAGTAGACAAAATGAATGGCTTCCATTTGTCATCACCTCTCAAACCTGTAAGGATTTGCCTTACCAATTTATCCTCCTCAATATCTTCATCAACTGCTCTTAATGCATCTGCAATGTCCTTCATCCTTGTTACATAATCTGAGATGGATTGAGAGGACTTCTTCTTGAATGTGGTAAACTCTGCCCACAAGGATGCCTTCCTTGACTTTGTGGTGTTTTGGAAATGCTCCTCCAAAGCATTCCATATATCACTTCCACTTTCAAGAACTCTGATATGAGGTAGCAAGTATTCATTAACTCCCATATAGATAATGCTCCTAGCTTGAGCATCTCTCTTCATCCAAGTCTTCAATTCTGACAATTCATCCCTAGTTGGAACACTAGGATCTCTGAACTGAGGCTTTTCTTCTTCACTTGTAATATAACCTACAAAGTCTTTGCTCATAAGATGAGCTTCCATCCTCATTGACCATGCTGGATAGTTCTCTCTATCAAATTTCTCTATCTGAAAAGAATCTCCCATCCTTTCTTCACTAGTGTATTTTATCCTTCAAGCTTTATGAGGAATAAGGTTACCTTTACTTTAAATGAAGTTCCTTTTGTCTTCCTTCTCAAGCTTTATGTCATATGGCCTCCTTCTCAAGCTTTGCTCTCAAGATTTCACCTTTTGAATCTTCAAATGTTGAGTTCTTTATGATTGCAGCAGTCGGGATCCTCCTTTCTTCAGTTTTGATACTTCCTGCTCTGATACCACTCATGGAGAGTGTTAATCTCCAAAAGAACAAGCTACTCTTGAAGTTAGAGCACCTCTATATCAAGAGTAACTCAAAATCTTTACCAATTTAGAGGATCAATGATCAATTATCAAAATTTTGAACAAACTGTGAAGAACGTGACTACACAGAAAGTCTGCTGCACATAACTCACTCATTTACTTATCAAATGTGTAAAGTTTTTTATAAAACTTTGCAAAAGCTTTTCCCTATAGTTTTTGCACCTTCTCCAAGTTAAACCATTCCAAAAGATTCAGTAGATCTTGAGAAATGATCTTAACAAGTCCCTTATGTCTAAAATTGTAGTTCTTTATAGTCAACTTTGACACCTGCAACTTCTAAAGCTTGGTAATCTCAAACTAGAACCCGTTTATGCAAATGCTTTTAGCCATAGATGGTTTAACTTCCAACTTAGATTTTGACTCCTCATTTGTGCAAAACGTTACATTGTGCACTGAGAAATGATCAATTCTTTGATCATTGCGATTGTGCCTATTTTAGAAGACACTTAACACTTCTTCACATATGAATGTTCCTACTCATAATTCTCAAAGCCTCGTTACAATTAGGCTCTCAAGCTTTAACCATAGACTCATTAACTATGGAATTAGACACCTACAAAAGGATTCTTGAAATGATCAAACACAGAAGGAGAACTCTCATAAATATCGGGTGCAACGTTTCTTCATTTTAGGAAAAACTTTACATGTGAGTGATGAGAGAGATCTTACTCACTTGTAAAGTGTCTAATGACTCATACAACTTCCAATTTCTCTAATCACATGCTCTCTCATATTTGCCCTGACATTTTTACTTGTATATATAGGCAAATATGTACAAGTTCATCACCATACAAAAGCATAAGTGAACTAACTCTAAATTAATGTACATATGTATACACATCTTCATTCTCTGAACATGTACTTTCTCCATACTTCATATCTTGATCTTTTCTTCAGTCCTTGACTTTCAAACCTTCATATAAACTTCAATTGTTGATTGTCTTGCACCAACACATAACAAGTACATCCAAATATTTTCAAGTGGAAAAGATCAGGTTTCTTACCATAATAGGCCTCATTAAGCATTGCTCTAGCAATCTCAAAAATGTATCTATTCTTTCTCTCTGTTACTCCATTTTGTTGGGGTTTGTGACTGCATGTTCTTGCCTCTTGATGCCTTGATCCATTAAAAAATCAGAAAATTCATTAGAGAAATATTCTTCCCCTCCATCGGACCTTAGCTTCTTGATATATGTACATGTTTCCTTCTCTACCATTGCATTGAATGCTTTGAAGCATGTAAACACATTTAATTTGTTTTTTATGAAATAAACCCAAACCATCCTTGTCCAATCCTCTATAAAAGTGACACATCTTTATGTATCAACTCCACTGGATGTTGGCTTATGTAGCCACTCTTCTTGAATGGAAGTCTCGCTTGCTTCCCTAGTCGACAAGATTCACATAAATGCTTCATACCTTGTCCTTGGAAGTTGGGAAGATGTTCAACTAGTATTGCATTTCCTTCATTCTTTTTATGTTGATGTGACCTATCCTCTTGTGCCACAAGTCCAACTCCGAAATCCTCTTGTTTCCATATGTTTAGTAGACATGTTGAGTGGAATGAGAGTTTACCTCCAAAGTGAAAAGTCTCCCTTGCTTCTTTCCTCTTGCTATGACCTTGTAACCTTGCTTAGGGTTCTCCACAAAGCATCCACCTTTGTTGAACCTTACTTGATAGCCAGTTTCAACCATTTGCCCAACGGACACCAAGTTCTTTCTGATGGTAGGTACATGCAAGACATCCATGAGACATCTTCCTTCCTCCTTGTCATCCAAAGCTACATCTCCAACATGAGAGATGTCATGGGCTGTATCATCACATGTTTCTACATGTCCTTTACCTTTGGGAGCATGTATATTAGTAAACCAAGAAGCATTGCAACTCATATGGTTGCTACATCCACTATCAGTATACCAAGTGTTATCTACTTTGCTTGAATTCCCATTCATGTGCATCATCAAGAGATTGTCATTTTCTGAACTTGTGGAAGCATAATTACGTTGGCCTTTGTATGAAGATCCTTGATTATAGCTCCTTTGGTTTCCTCCTTGGTAGCAATCTCTAGCATAGTGGCCAAACTTGCCACATATGTAACATCCTTCGACATCTTGGTTCCTGTGTTGTTGATGCGGTCCTCCTCTTCCTCTTGTTCTTCCTCTACCTCTTTGTGATGAGGTGCCTTGGTCATGTCCTTGATTGCTTGAGTGGCCTTGCCTTCTTCCAAACCTTCCTTTGCCCCTTCCTTGTCCTCTTCTTCCTTTGCCCTTTTGATTATCTGCATAGAAAACTTATGCATCCTTGCTTTTAGTTGAACTTCCACCTATGTTCATCTCTTCGGTGACCATGAGAGCAACCAATTGCTCAAAAGCGGGAAGATTATCCCTTACATATACTGAAGTGGTAAAGGGTTTCCACTTCTCATCATCTCTCAAACCATTGAGAGTATAAGCCACAAGGTCTTCATCATCTACATTGCTTCCAATGGATCCCAATGCATCTCACAATTCCTTGACCTTAAGTATGTAGTCATTTATGCTACTTCGTGAGCTCTTCCTAAGGTTGTTGAGCTCATTCTTGAGTTGAATCTTCCTCGCTTTGGTGCTTGTTGAATAAACACTCAAAGTGTCTCCCATACCTTCATGCTTGAATCCAAGTCTTGGATATGGCCGATCATGTTATTGCTAAGTGTTAGGAAAGGATAAAGTTAACCCTCTTGTCTCTTTCATTCCATTCCCTAAAGGCCCTTCTCTCGTCATTGGTTGGATTTTCATCCAACGTAGGTCTTGGTTCACTTCCACTAATCAATCCTCAAAGGCCCTTGCCCATAAGGTAGTTGGTGTTGATATGTTTAGATAGTGATGTGTGTGAACACACTAGGACTATCGGGGCACTTTTTTCCCTCTTTAGGAAGTTTTTTCCCCCGGCTTGTATATATGCCTATTGCCCTAATGGGCTAATTATCTTTGTACATTCTCTAGTAATACATTTAGTATTGTGTGTTGTGCTCCAAACTTCTTCTTCTTCCTTGTGCTGTTTGCGTGCTTCCGCAGATGTCTAACTCCAACAATTGGTATCAGAGCAGGTCGTCGCTTTATCTAGGGCACCGTCGACACTCCTTCGGTTGTAGTTTCAGAATCGCACAAAATCGCGATCTGAGGTCGTTTCGGCCTCCGAATGCACTATCACAGTGCTTGTGCAAGCTATCTTGTCTTTTTGTGCCAAAGGTATATACCAGTTTCTGTTGGCCAGTATAAGCATCTCAAAGTCTGCTATAGGTCTAGCAAAATTCGTCTGGGCAGTTCAGTTCAACTTTTTGAGATACAGTCAATTTTCTGCATCAAGGTATTTTAGTCACCGGCCATGGCTGAAAGCAGTGATGTATTGTATATGTTGGCTGTTGAGGATAAGCTGGATGATACCAACTACCCGTTATGGGCTTATATGATGCGACATGTGTTGGTTGCAAAAGGACTGTGGAACATTGTGCAGGGTGTCGAAAAACGTCCTATCACACCTACAACTATTACAACTGCAGGTACTGAAGTTGATGTAGAAGGTGTCGAAGATGATGATGTTCTGCATATTCCTATTCGTGCTGCGGTTTCTGTTGCATCTACTGTAGAGCAGATTTTTTGGGATGGCAGAGATGCCCAAGCACATGCATTGATAGCTTTGTCTGTCAAACGTGCCATTCTTCCTCACATTCGCTCTTGTAGAACAGCTAAGGATGCTTGGGATACACTTACCACATCCAAGCTAGGAATGAGGCTCGTGTTTCTTACCTCCGAAACAGTTGGAGAGTGAGCACATAATGAAGGTGATTCTATGGACAGTTTCCTAACGAAGATCAAAGACTTGAAGGAACAGTTGATTTTTGCTGATGAGGTTATACCAGATAGCTCACTTGTGTAGACCGTTCTGAATGGTCTTCCTAATTCATATCAGAGTTTTGCTTCTACTCTTCGGTTGATGATGAAAGGCAATCCAAATGCCTTATCATTTGAGGAGCTAGTCTCTATCCTATTGCAGGAAGATTAGTCCAGGTGGAACATGTCCATTATGCATGTTGCAGATTAAGCTTTCCTGGCTAGTCAGAAGGGCAAAGGAAAATGGATCTCTTCAACTAGTAAGCAGAAATCTGCTAGTTCTGCATATTTGAATAAGGAAGATAAAGATGAGAAGAAATTAGAAAAGTAGAAATTGTCTTGTAAGTACTGTAAAGGGAATGATCATATCATAAAGAACTGTCCAAAACTGGCTGCTAAAGAGGCAAAGAAGAAAGAGGCTAGAATGGTTGTTGGAGAGGCCCCTACACCAAAAACAGAGTCTGCTAATCTTGTGCAGGAAGAAGAATGGGTGTTTACTACTATCTGCAGTTTTGAACCATCTTCTCTTGAGCAATGCATGTCTACAGTAGACTCAGATGTTTGGTATTTTGACAGTGGGGCGACCAAACATATTACCTTGTAGCGTAGTTTCTTCGCTTCACTCGAGCCTGCCCCTACAGTGAATACTGTTACATGTGCCAAGAACTCCTCTTATCCTGTTATGGGAGTTGGTAAGATCATTTTGACTACTGCTGATGGTAGTTCTTTCACTTTGTGAGATGCCTTATTTGTGCCACGGATCAAGAAGAACCTGTTATCAGTTTTTGCATTAGCCAAGATTGGCTTGGTTATGAAATTTGTTGATGATAGGTGTACAGTTCATGATTTGTCAAATGGCAATGTGATTATTGCTTCTAGCATTTTATGTTGTGGGTTGTATAAGCTCATAGACTATGAAAGATCTATAAATGATTTGGCATGTGTAGTAAATGATTCTCAGGCTATGTCAGATGCAAAGCTTTGGCATGCATGCTTTGGCCATTTGAATTTTGCTAGTTTGCTACGCCTGCAGAAATCTGAAATGGCGTCCTCTTTGCCCAAACTCGAGGCACCTGGAAAACATGTTTCTGAAGGTTGTATTTTGGGCAAAATGCAGTATTCGTCCTTTCCAAAAGATGGTTCAGTTCGGGCTACTCAGAAATTGTAGCTTGAACATAGTGATGTCTGTGGTCTTATGCACACACCTTCTTTTGGGAATTATCTTTACTTCGTGACTTTCATCGATGATTTGTCCAGGCATGCATACGTATATCCATTGAAGGCAAAGTCCGAAGTGTTCATGTGCTTCAAAGAGTTTTTCATTTTGGATGAAAATCTATCAGCATGTAAAATGGGCACCCTCCGCTTTGATCGAGGGGGGGAATATATGTCTTCTGATTTTAATGCATTTCTGGTTGAACGTGGGATAAAACACCAGTGTGCAGTGCCATATACACCTCAACAGAATGGAGTTGCTGAACGAAAGAACAGGTCACTCATGGAGATGGTGAGGTGTATGGTCAAGAGTCAGGCTTTACCACATAGTTTTTGGCATGAGGGTGTCATGTGTGCAGCATATGTACTGAACATGTGTCCCACTAAAGCACTGCAGTCTATCACTCCATATGAGGTTGGCATGATCGTAAGCCATCTGTTACTCATCTGCATGTTTTTGGTTGTTTGGCATATGCATTAGTGCCTGAACAACATCGTAGAAAATTGGATGATAAAGCAGTAAAATGTATTTTTTTTGGATACAGTTCTGAAAGTAAAGGCTATCGTCTGTATCATCCACAGACTAAATGCATTCTCGTTAGCCGTGATGTTTTTGTGGAAGATGCTATTCAGCCATTGCTTTCATGTACTAAGGAGACATCTGTTAGCTCCAAAGACATGTATGATACTTTGTTGCCTCTTTTTACAGGTGGACAGTCTAGTGCTGGTCCTAATGAGGCAACTTCTCAACCTTTGCAGGTTTCATATGATGATGCAGATAATTCCATTTCTGATGCAAATGTACATGATGCACTTATTGATGAGAGAGCTGATATTGAGCAGGCAAGAACTATGCCAAAATGGCTGGTGCAAACCTTGCGTGACAGCAAATTAGATGCACCTCTGTCATATCGTACTCGTTCAGGCTCTCATAGTGCCTCTTTTGCATCAGATTGCTATGCTATGGCTACATCTAGTCTTTGTGATGAGAATGAGCCTGTTTGTTTGATGAAGCACAAAATTAAGAAAATTGGATGGCTGCTATGCAATCTAAATATGATGCTATAATGAAGAATGGTACATGGTATAGTTGATAGGTATAAGGCTAGGCTTGTTGCAAAGGGTAATGCACAGGAAAGAGGCATTGATTTTGATGAGACATTTGCACCTACATGTCGTATGACTACTCTTCGGAGCATCTATGCACTTGCAGCTCATCATGGTTGGAATGTACATCAGTTGGACATTTAAACAAAATTTCTCAATGGTGACTTGCATGAAAAAGTGTATGTTTTTCAGCCCCGTGGCTTTGTGCAGAAACGGCATGAAAACCAGGTGTGCAGGTTAAAGAAGGCATTATATGCTTTAAAGCAAGCACCACATGCTTGGTATGAGAAGATACATGCCTATTTGATTGAACATGGTTTTGAGAACAGTCCAACTGAGAGCACCTTATATGTTAAGCGTGCTAATGATGTGCTTCTGATCATTGTTGTCTATGTTGATGACATGCTGCTCACTAGTCCTATTGAGAAGCATATTGCTGATTTTAAGGCTGATTTGCATGCCTCATTTGAGATGTCTCATTTGGGGCATTTGCATCACTATTTGGGCATTCAGTTTCTACAAGTTGATGGTGGCATGGCTTTGTGTCAAAGGAAATATGTTGACACATTATTCTAGTGTTTTGGCCTTGAAGACTGTAAGCCTATTGCCACTCCTATGGAGACATGTTTACGATTGAGTCTTCATGATGCTGGAGATGCATTTGATGTTGTTCTCTATTAGTAGGTTGTTGGATGCTTGATTTACTTATGCATTACTCGGCCAGATATTCAGTTTGTTGTCTCATAGATGAACATGTTTATGCATTGCCTAGGAGTCAAGCATTGGCAGGTAGTTAAGCGCACCTTTCGCTATTTGAGTGGTACACGGCTACTTGGGTTGTTTTATCCCAAGGGGGGATCACTACCACCAGATTTGCATGCTTTTTTTGACTCTGATTGGGCTGGTTGCTATGACACTCGTGTG
>CM035435.1:149255390-149322890 GCA_020310875.1 Ceratopteris richardii
ACTTTTTTATTTTTCTATATATTGGCAAGAGATTGGAGGATTAAATTAAAGTCCCTCCTGAATGGAGTGTAGATGGAACTCAACTTTCATTGTCATAGTTGAAGAACTATTTGAGTACTGGAGTTTACACATAACCCATTTTCCATTCATATTCCTTCCTCTGCTACAATGTAATGCACATGCCAAAAATGAAAGAAGTAATATCTATTTGATCTCAATATGATGTACAAATTGTCAAATCTTTGATTTTTGCCATGGCAATATATATAAAAATTAGAATTCCAAGAATTTTATTTTTTCTACTGTGTAGATGTGGTATATCTTATTATTTTAAATGATTATGTTTTCAATCTTTTTTATGAGCCAATTTTTGTTTTTGAGAGTTTTGTGCATGAATCTTTTACTTTTAGGTATTAGTTTTGCCTTTAAATGGGTCCCATTCACTTAAAAATATTGAAACTACTATAAAATCAAGTCTCATTCTCTCATTTCTTACTTTTGTAACCAAGAAGAGCTAGAATCACTCTAAGAGCATGCACCCCATAGCAATCACGCTAGCCTTACACACAATGGTTGCCTCAACCTCTACTACCCCCCTATCCAAACATCCTTCAAAACTCTTCGATGATTTCTTGGAATCAACTCAATACAAAGGTCAAACACACTTGTATGACCTCGTGTCTAGAGTCCCTGATCTGGACAAGACAATTCAACTCAACTCTAATGTGCTCAAGGAAATCATAGAGTTCCTTGAGTACTACATCTTGCACTTTTCCATAGATATCCCACCTTATGAGGGTAAGTGGGTCCCGTGTGAACTTTTGCTCTACATTCATAAAAGGTGAGGAAGCTTTCATGAAGCACCTTAAGTGCTTCATGGCAATCGCTAACCATGCAGGGAATTTGTTGGTTGAAACAATGACTTTGATAAAACAACTTAACAAAAAGAAGAGGATGGGTACGAGGTACCTTTCTTACATTTCCACAATAATAGTTATCATCAATGAGGAGCCAGAGCCTGCACCCATAGATCTCCCCAACCCTGTCATGGGGGGATTTGTTCATGAAAAAAATGAGTAAACTATGTGAGAAATCAACCATGGAAGAGCCCCCGCCATCAAATCTCAACCCTTGTGAGCCACATTAACAAAGGTGGAAATTGAATATCTCTCCATCATCATTGTCAATGGAGAGTAGTTTATTTTCCTTCATGATATTGAGAAGGCATTCAAACTCCATCTGGATGAGTGCCTAAGTCTTTTCTCCACTATGTTAGATGTTCCACTTGATAATACATTTGATCTACTTGAAAAGAAAGATATCTAACTCGGTGATTTTGTGGCAAACACCATAGCAATGGTGTGCAAGGATATTTTGACAAATTATAACAATTATACTATGGAAGAAGAGTTTAGTGCAACACGAGAGAGAATTATGAGGAACAAAGTAACTACATCCCAAATAGCAAAGTAGAGTGGGATGGCCCATTCTAGCATAGATCTTGATGCCCCAGGAAGAGGGAAGAAGAAGACAAGCTTCATGATGTAAGTGGTTATTAAAGAATTGAATAATTTAATTTAATAATATTGGAGCTTGAATTATCATTTTCTTGCTTAACACGAAGCCATTGAAGTGGACAAGTTTGTGGAAAGGTCCGATTGGGATCAATCTTCTCGTGCAAGTGGATTATCCTTGGAAAAATACATTGGAAAGTTGCCAAAGGATGATTTTGTAATTGCTCATAAAGATTATAGTCCTGATGGGCACTTCAGGACCTGGTGCTTGAAGGCCTTGAGCAAAGTCTTGTGTTTGAGTAAAATTACCCAAGGCACTAATTGTGTCATTTTGGTTAGAAAATCTTTAGTTGTAACTACTCTAGGAGTTAGCTTTAGAGAAAATGTATTAGGACAAATAGGTATTGCCATGGGCCTTGGAATGCAAGACCCCAATGTAATTTCTAGATCTGTATTAACCTACCAGTTATGACAATCTCTCCAAAGAAGAAAGAAAATTGTTGAGAAATTGAAAGCAACTATGAATTGATGTAACATTTTGGATAAATAAAATTTGTATTTTCCATAGTAATATCTGATATGTTGATTCACGTTCTTCAAATCACATGAACAACCATGCATAATGGTTTATTACTTTTTAGAAATCATCAGTTCTTGGATTTGTTGAAACATCTAATTATACATTTCAACCTAAAGAGCACAAAGGAAACATAGCTCTATTCATGGAGGATAGAAAGGTAAAGCATCTTGTTAATGTATTGCATGTTTCTAACATACACAGAACCTAGTTTCTATTGAACAAATGGTTGAACAAGTATTACAAAATATGTTCAATGTTTATGGATTATATGTAGAGGAGCACAAACAAAATTTAAGGCTGATCCCCACTATGAACAAAGTGGGTATGATGTATATTATGAATGTGAAGATTCCTCAAGTGGATGCAACCATGCTTGCAAAAAAAGTGCTATTATTGACATAGAGATATGACACAAACCTCTCTCCTTCTCTCTCTCTCTCTTTGCTATGCTACATTTGGTATGCTAGATTGGTCTCTCTCTCTCTGTGTGTGTTAGAATGTTTCTCTCCCATGGCATCATAGGTGAAAATTTTTTCACTTCTATATGAACCTAGTCTTCTTTTTGTAACTTTTGGCTAAAGGGGAGACTCTTTTGCCTTTATTACAAGATGTATATGTATGATGAAAACTAATTAAGATCTCACATTGGATATCAAATTGAATGATTCTTGTGTTTTCGTTAGATGAGTTATTTGGTCCTATCAATGTACAAAAATTCATAGCAATTAGAGTTTATAATATAGGTTAATTGGAAGAATAAACTCTATGTTGCATAGTTGCAGAATTCTTAGGATGTAGGTGAAGTAGTCAAAAAAATGTAAATTGTTAAATGATCCTACATTCGAATTGGTCCATTTTTTATGCCAGAGAATTATGAAAGCATAGAATTGTTAATGGCTCAGAAAACATTAAATTTGGAGTTGGTTTGATTAACTAGATGTTAGTAAATGTAACTATGTTTGTTTCCAAGAATGTCTGCACATAGATGTAGGCTTCGTTCATTTTGTTTGTAATTTGAAGGTACATAATAGAAGGTTTGATTCAAAAGTTACATATTTATGCTTTTACCACACAAAATTTTATCTTTACCAGCTATTTTGATTTTTATGCAAATTATGGTTTTGTATAGTAGGTAACGTTTCTTCTATCGATTGATGATGTTTTGATATGATGCAAGGTTATTTTTTTCGGAGGAGATGGAAAGGCCTTTTATGGTGAACTCAAGGGATGTTAAATAGAAAATAATTTCAATTTTAGTAGTCACACGAAAAGTACTGTTAGTAGGATTTGGAGAAGAATTCCTCTAGATTGGAATACCTCATAAGGAACTTGGGGATTGAGTGAGATTGGTTCCATGGATCTAAGAGATATTTCTTTTTTCTTTTGAAAAAAGAAGCTCGATGCCAAATGACATTATTATGATTATTAATTTAGATTCCCATAGTTAGAATACCCAAGGAAGTATATTTTTCATAAACTACAAGTCCTCAAGTTGAGTAATGGAGAGAATCCACAAAGAGATGGTACATCCATCAGGTAAACAGAGATCACATGTTTGTGACTATTAGTGTTATTTTGAGATAATCATCATATTGATAGGATTAGCTATCTTCACTATTGTTTTAATTCACATAAAGATTATCTTTGCCAATCATATTGATAGGATTAGCTATCTTCACTATTGTTTTAATTCACATAAAGATTATCTTTGCCAAGCTAGAAATTGAATTTATGATTTCCAAGAAGACATAAATTAGATTTGGATCTAGTTGCTCAAAGGATATTTGTATTGTGAGAACTTTAGACAATGATAAGTTGCATTAGTGATAGCAATTCAACTTGATAGTGTTCATATTATCTTGTTTTGATTAATATTGGATCTTCGTAAAGATATACACATGTTCACAAGTAGTGAGCCATAACTTTTAAGATAGTCCTCAAGTGATGAACTATGGCGTAGATTAATGATTAACAATTAACATGTTTTTATAATTAATGATCAACAATTAACAATTAACTAAGGCGTATTAAAGGAGCTTAGTCCTTCCTCTCAGAATTTTGCACCATTTTTCATAGCATATGATTAAGAGAGCATTAAAAAGGATGATATGATATGATATGATATGATATGATATGATATGGATGCCATGTGGCATCTTTGTAGGCGCATGACAGTTACTTGGTAGAAGGAATAGAGGACTCATTCATGAGACTATGTGAGAGCATCTTGGAAATGGCTGGGAGGAGAACTACAAGACATTCTATGTATATATGTTCTTGAGAGAACCCCACAAACTCCTCTATGGAGCTTCGAAGTTAAAAGGATTTTTTCATCTAATAGTTTTACTCTTTCAAGGTGCAAGTCCTATGATCTTCCTTGTATCTCTTTCTTTTCTCATGTACTCTCTTCTTCGTTAATATATTTGAAATAGGTTAAAAAAAATTAGAGACCCACATAGAACAATTTGTCACTCTATATATTTATAGAAAGAACATGCCTTGACATTTTGGAGTGGAGATATCAAATTCCATTCCCAAATTAAGCGAGAACGCATTCCATGGACGGTTAACCCTCTGAGGTAGGATTTTCAAGCAAAAAAAAAAAAAAGACCACAAGAAGCAAGAAAGAGGGCTCAGAATAGGGAAGAACGAGAATTTACTACTTTGTCAAGAGTTCTTCTTCAAAGTAAATGAAACATTCTTTATAGAATGAGCTATATAAAAAAAATGGCCTTAATCACATTTGGTTGACGAGAGTAGTATACAAGAGACTTAGAAAATTGGGTTTTCTATTGGATAGATCTATGAATAGTCTTGCATCCTTTTGCACTTCTTGATGTTTTATTTTCATCCATAATTATTTTGTTCAACCTCGTGATTGCGACTCACAACCCATTTTTTTTAGCTATGTAAAGTTGGGGATTCTAAGGGTCTTTCACCCTTCCCTTCAACATATACATATTTTTTTATACACATATAATGACCATTTCAACTCATCTTAACGTGTATGAGGCTCCTCGTTCTTAGATACTTGGCATATTGCACTTCTCCTCTCTATCTCTCCCTCTCCCCTCTCTCTCTTATACAACGTTGACTAATATCTATGCTCGATTCTCTCTCTCTCTCTCCGACTTTTTCTCTCGCATGCTATTTTAGGTGAGTATCTTTCTCTCTCTCCATCCTCAAATCCAAATGCCAAAATGTGCACAGAAAACATAAACAATGTCTTCCAAATCTAATTTACAAAAAATGCAATGCAGCGAATGTAGAAAGATAAATTTTATAATGAAGCTTCTCGTAACACACACACGCACCTCACTCAACTATTGGTTCATAGAGCAACAATGCTTCCACTTCCGCATATATTTTCCAAAGATCTTTAAGAGGCAGAAATTCGATGAAGGTAATGTCGGAAGAGAAATCTTAGCATGAAGCTTCTCGTAACCCACACATCTCACTCGGATAATAGTTCATAGACAATTAAAAATCGTCCCACTTGCATCGAAAAAGGGGCAATGGCTTACGTTATCATAAGACTTTCAAGTATAAGGAACATCGAATCGGCTGCAACGAAAAGAAAAACTCAACCAAAGTCATAGTTATAAGTTTGGAAAAGATAGATTTCTCAAAAGGAATTAGGATATCTACATAAAGAGAGAAGTATAATTTTATGTGAAGCTAGTCTTTTTTTGTAACTTTCGGCTAAAGGGAAGACTCTTTTGCCTTTATTACAGGATGTATATGTACGACGACAACTAATTGGGATCTGACATTTTATATCAAATTGAATGATTCTTGTTTTTTCATTAAATTAGGTATTTGTTCCTATCGATATGCGAAATTTCATATTAGAGTTTATAATATAGGTTAATTGGGAGAATAAACTCTATGTTGCATAGTTGCAGAATTCTTAGGATGTAGGTGAAGTAGACAAATAAATGTGAATTGTTAAATCAGCCTACATTCACATTGATCCATGTTTTATGCAAGAGAAGTATGAAATCATAGAATTGATAATGGCCTAGAAAACATTAAATTTGGGGTTGGTTTGATTAACTAGATGTTCGTAAATGTAACTATCTTTGTTTCCAGGAATGTCTGCACATGCACATAGGTCTAAGCTTCATTCGTTTTCTTTGTATTTTTAAGGTAAATAGAGATTCTAGACATTATTGATGCTCTTCGTAGCGGTAATAGCCTCGATCTAGATGGTCTCGCCAATGCATTCTTCAAGGCTTTTAGGAATGACCTAGTGGAACCCCTACTTTTAGTATGAAAGAAAGCCTTGCACTTTGGTGCTCTTCCTAACTTTCTCAATGAAGGGGTGATGAAGCTAATTCACAAAAAAAAAGATAGAAAAAATAGGATTGAAAATTGATCGCCCATCAATATGCTAGAAATTGTATATAAGGCCTAAGCTAAGGTTCTTGCGAATCGCATTACTTTCCATCTATGCTCATGGATGAGTGAGGAACAAAGGAATTCATAAAGGGAAGATCCATTTACTGATGTGTGGGAAGGTCTAGAATTCACAAAGAACTCTTCCCAAGATGTCCTCTCCATCAATATCAATTTTGACAAAGCATACGATCATTTGGAGTGGGATTTCATTCTGCAATCCCTAATGACATATAATGTGGTCTTGAATTCATCAACATGATCTCTACATTTATGGGGAACAACCCGGCTTGAATTAATATCAACGGTCAACTCTAGCAAGAAATCAAGTTAAAATGCTCTATTAGAGAGGGTTCTCCTCTTTCTCTACTTCTTTTTTCCATTGCCATTGATGGCCTTAGCTTCTTGGTTAACCATCAAGCCCTTTTTGGACAGATCCAAGGCCTTCTATTCACTCATTTGTCAAAACTAGATCCTAATGAGACTCTTCCCCGATGACACAAATGCTTTTGTGCATAATGACCCTAATAGTATCAACACCTTCTAGCAATGTCTAAATTTCTTTTGTTCTACAATAGATCACTCCAAAACTGCTTTCAAGGCCATTTTTGGGTCTTCATAAAAATTTGTGTCTAATCACGGATGTAAAGAAATACATAGTGGAAAAATTTCTCAAATCCTCGGTATTGTGATGGGTTTTGAAGTTTCTATGGGCTAGCATTGGAAAAATTGGGTTCTAACCAAAGTGGATAGTAAATTAGCCAACTGGAAGGGCATGCAACGCAACTTGATAGGGCATGATATGGCAACCAACACCTTCCTCATTTCATCTGTGGTGTACTCGCCCCTCGAGTTGAGTCTCACTGGACTCAAGTTAACTCACGGTAACTTGAATTAGAAGGCTCTAGAGCTCCTTGGGCAAAACACTCTCCCCATCTCCCCATGGGGGTTGAACTCGATACTTCCTCCTTCATAACCTTGAGACTTAAATATTACGCTAAGTGGATCACTTGTTTAACAGGGCACATGAACTTATGCTTAAGTCTAGTCTCAAGATCTTTGGCATACACATGAGTAACCAAACAATGTTCAATTTCAGATTTGTCTAAACCAGTTAGAACCTTAGATCATAGGCTTACTTTATTACATTCTTGCCCCCTTGGGAAAGTTTTTTTTCCTTGAAAATAAAGCCATATATAATAACCATAGGCAACCCCTGAGCCCCATGTTCTTAAACCGGAAGAACATGGTCATGTTCTGAAACTATAAGAACATGTATCATCTATGTGGTGGCATCCTTGCCCAAATGATTCAAAACACTATCTGGATTTGCACTTTGATAAACCAATCAAAGTACAAAGTAGTGAATGAATTATAAAGGTGGACCTAGAAACATACCTAGCCACTTCATTGTTTCTCGATGTGCGATCTAGGTACAAACATATGAAATGGACGGATTCCAATTACTAGTCCATTTCTGGGCATGACTCGTGCATGGACTTTAGTAACTAAGGTGGGATTGTTATCCCGATCAAGACTTTCAGAGCTCTTGATTCACTTGAATTTGATTTGGAAAACTTGACATTGGAGTGATCCTGTTATTAATTATGGAATGTGTTGAACAAGGAATTGTTGAGGTGTCAATTTATTAATGTACTAATGTGTTTTGGTGTTTTTGATACAGCAGCTGAAGGTTCGTGAGGGTGTGAAAGGACAGACATCAATAATCTAATTTATAATTTATATAGTTTGTAAATAAACCTGCATAGAGGGTTCTATTTTTAGAAACAATTAGTAAAGTAGTGGTTAGAATAAGGGTTGTCATAGACCACAAATTTTGATATTAAAAGCAAAGGCTTTCTACAAAAGTTACCAACTTTTACTTTTGCGCATGCTTTTTGAAGCCTCTATCATGTAACCACTATTTCGTCATAGTAAAAAATTCTACATGTACTCTGTGGACTCTCCAAACAGAGTGCATGGGGGAAGATGACCACATTCTCATGAAAATGTTCATTGATAACATGAATGCCTTTCTACATAATGATCCAGACAATATCACCTCCTATTGAGATGTTTTAAATACCTTATACATGGACTCAAGATCGAAAATTCACGACTCAAAAAATATGTTTAAGGCTATTATTGGGCACCCATCACAACTTTTGGTGGAAGAGGAATGTCAAGTGATTGAAAGTTGTGAAATCTTTCATTTCTTGGGTATTTCATTGGGCTTTTATGATACTATGAGTATTAGGTGGGACTCGCATCTTATCAAGCTTGACAACAAACTTGCTTACTGTAAATGAATGCAGCCCAACATGATTGGGCATGCCATGGTGGTCATTATGTTCGTCATTAGCTTGATTATCTATTTTCTAATGTGTTGGAGATTGAAAAACAAAGATCTAGATAAGTTAGAAAGAATCGGTAGAAATTTTCTCTAGACAGGTTATCTAAATTGGAGCATGCTTAGAATCAAATGGACTATTTGTGCAAGTAAAAAAGAATTGGGTGGGCTAGGCATCTTGGATATTGAAGGTTTGGCAAAAAATTTGGTATCCAAATGGTTCACTAAATCCTAGAGGAATATGTATACCTCCTACGCCAAACTAGTTTCTAGAAACAAAAGTTCTCTTGCTTCTGTGGGTCTCCCTCGTTGGAAGAGTCAAGATTTACTCACTTTGTTGTTCTCCACTTTTTTGGTCACTTTTAGAGGCTTTAATTCGGTCTTTTGTTGTAGAAAAGCCGAAAAAAGGTGACTATTTTCTTCAAGATCAATGAAGAGTGGAAGTGGGCTATTGATATTAGAGAGAAGGATTCAATTTGATTCTCAATCATGGGAATCAAGGTTGTCAATTTTGAGATCCTTCAAAGCAAATAAATTATGGAATAAAGGGTTTGATATCTCAAAGCACCTTCGAGAATTCGAATAGAAGAAAATGGATTAGATATGGGGAAATTTACTTGACTTGAAGAGTGGACTATGAAGACTAGTGGTTGTTAAGAAACAAAATCAATGCTTGGGAAGACTTTAAGTCTCACCTCCTTCTTGGCCAAGATCCCCTTGCCCCTCAGATAGAAGGTATAAAATTGCACAATGGAAATGGCTTTGAAAATATTCCTATTTTCAAGGAGATCTAGTCATTCGATGCTAGATCAGTCCATGCACCATGTCTTGTTAAGGGAGATATGAAACTCAAGGTGCTTATGGATCCTTAGAGGTTTATCCAATTTATTACCATTGGTCCATCGGAACCCTTCAATTTGGGGTGGGAGATTCCTGAGAAGGAGACATATCTTTCATTTATCCCAAGCACTGATTTTGTCACTAAGAAGACACCAATCATTATAGTCAATTCTCCTCACTAGGTCTATCTCCTCAAATCTTATCCAATGAAGATGTTTCCATTTACTAAGTCCTTTTTGCCATAGCTTCTTTACTCTTTGGATATTCTCCAAATCAACTTCTTTGATTCCCTTAACAGGAAACCAAATAGAATCACTCTCACTAATCCCAACCTCCCACTTCTAATCTTCATTAACCTTGATATATGGTTTCATCTTGCTCCAACTCTTCCATATGCAGGACACAAGTTTTGAACCTTTTGGAGTCACCAGACATTAAGAAATCAACAAGATGAGGAGATCAATATCCTTTCCTCTAGGTATCCCCATAAGCATAAGCAAGGATTTTTTTCTAAGAATCAATTTAGCCCATGAAGCTTCCATGTTGCACCACACTTTGATCAGCCACTTGGTTTCCAACTTATCTACCACATCTCCCACATCCAGAATGCCCAACCCACTAAAATCTTTGTGGGTAGCACACAAGGCCCACTTGATTTTGGGTATGCCCCTCTTGATGGGATCACCAATCTACAGAAAATTGTTGTGAGTACTTTCAAGGTTCACTAATTCTTTTTCTTTAACCCTCCAATACACAAGAAAATAGATAATATATGAAATGAGGAAGATGTTGATCACCATTGCACACCATGCTAGGTTGAGTTGCATGCCCTTCTAGTAAGTCAATTTAGGATCTAGTTTGGTTAGAACCCAAACTATACTGGCCCATAGAAACTTCAAAGCCCTTGAGCTACTGAGGAGCTACAAGATTCATCCAATGTGTAGCTCCTTACATTCGTGGTTAACAAAAAAATTGGACAGGGAGTGGAAACATGGCCTTGAAAGCAGTCTTGGATTATTTTAAATCGAAATGCAATGCAAAAAAGGTTTAGAAATTTTCAAAAGGTATTGATGCTAGGGCCATTATGCACAAAATAATTCCTATCATCAACGAAGAGTCTCATTATCATTTGGCTATGTCTATGAGGAAGCCCAAGACCTTGGATCTATCCAAGATGGGCATAATGTTTGACCAATCAACTAAGGCCATGAGTGGAAATGCCAATAGGGAGTGAAGCCAGAGGACAATCCTGTCTAATAGAGCATCTTAACCTAATTTCATGAGATAAATTACCATTGATATTAATTTGAGTTGTGATGTTCCCTATAAGCGTAGAGATCATGTTGATGAATTTAGAGCCACAACTACTATCTTTTGGGAATTGCAGAATGAAGTCCCACTCCAAGGGATCATATACTTTGTCAAAATTGATGTTGATGAAGAGTACATCTTGTGAGGATTTCTTAGCGAATTCTAAGGCTTCCAAAACATCAATAATGGCCTCTAAGATGGATCTACCCTTATGAGCCCCTTTTCATCCTCATTGATCCATGAACATAGATGGAAGGTAATGTGATTCACAAGATCCTTTGCTAAGATCTTATAGCCAATTTGGAGCATAGTGATGGATCTCCAATTTTCAATCATGTTTTTTTTGTCTTTTTGTGAATGATCTTAATCACCCCTTGATTGAGAGAGTTAGGAAGAGCACCAAATTGCAAGACCTTATTCAACACCAAAAGTAATAGTTTCACTAAGACACTCCTAGATGCCTTAAAGAACTCATTGGTGAGATCATCAAGACCGAGGCGTTCACCACTAGACAAAGCATGGATAACTCCTAAAATCTATATGTAGATGATAGGGGATTCAAGAAGATGCATAATGTTTTTAGAAATTTCTCTTTATCTAATTCTAGAGATGGTAGCCGCAATCCTATCCTTGAGAAGTGAGTGGCAAGGATAGCCCCGTGAGTTGAGTGAAATGGTTGGTAATTAGCTCAATATTATCTTTTGCGGAAGTACATTCCACCATAGTGTTATCTATCATTTAGGGTACCTCTTCCTTGTGTTCTTCTTTAGGAGATTACACATCTCTTTCATTTATTTATTTGATTTCCCCACCCACCTCTAAATACTTGGTGTAGCTTGATGTAGTAGAAATTTGTGATCCAAGTTTTGAAGTTTGGTCTAGCTAACCAACACAAGACTAGCCCTTTTGATCTTAGAGATCCAACTAGAACTTATGGGCTTGAGATTAGTGCAACAAAACACCCTATGTGCTCTGGATCATCCATGCAAAATGATTGATGCTAAATAGATTAATTTGCATAAATACTAGAACAAGAGACTTGATATTTTGGATGATTTATACAACTTCAAATGCTCAGTACTACTACCGTGATTGTAATCAGCTAAATTCCTCTTAGAGGAAAGTCACATATAGGGTCGTGTAGCTAATATGCATAAGATTTGAATTTATCATCAATATATGTGCTAATTACAAGTTTAACATTGATAGATGGTAATCCCGACTTTCCAACGATGTACATAGATATACCCCAAGACCACAAATGACTTGTTTATCTCAATCTACTAACCCCAATAAAGTGAGACTTTGTACACATAAAATAGAGACTAGTACCTTTTGAATGAGTCCTTATCATAAACATTGTAAGAATTAGCCTCTACAAGTTGACGAATCTTGGACATGATGATGCATCAAAGTACAAGATGAACAAAATGAAGTTCAAATATGAATTTATTTGCTCCAACATTCTTATGTTTTCTTCTCTATTATACATCGGACCCTTTGAGACTCTTCAAGCGCCTCTTTAAAAGGAATCTTCTCTGAAGGTGAGAATGCTCCCTAGACATGAGGCGAATGTGCCATTTGATCTCACCCGAAGACACATTTCCATCGTTGCACGTGTTTTGTATTGGACGCTTGAGGTATGATGCGCAAACATTTCATGCATAAACACGATCAACCCTCCCATCAATCTCTTAATCAATGGCTTAAATAGTAAGCTCGTGGGTTTCTCCTATCCACGCCTCTCTCTCTCTCTCTCTCTCTCTCTCTCTCTATATATATATATATATATATATATATATATATATATATATATAATAAAAAACAGTCGTTGTGCACAAACTTGAAAGCTTATTCAAAATAATGAAATAAGGAAAAGGTTACAGCTTATTCAATGCGGAAAATGAAGAGCCCGTTTATGGTTCCAGAAATATGCTAATGAATAAATAAGGGGATATTTTCATGTTTTTTTATGGCGAGTAGAGGTCACGTGCTTGCGCTCCTATGTCGTGACCATCTGCACAATAACTCGATAGATATGCAACATTCACACAGAGATTCAACGCATCTTGACTAGCAGCAAGGCCAAAAAGTATGGAATCAATATGGGTTTTGTCCTCTCTATGGAGGACTTGAAGATATTCAACACCCCTTCAACAACTCGAAGATGGGTCAAAAATGTTGGGACTTGCTAGTTGTTATGACATCATTTTTTTTTTTGAGAGTACAATGAATCAAAAAGACACACACATCCGACCTTGTAAGGTAGAGACACTTGATCGCGTAACCTAATGGTTGACACTTTGAGTCTGTGGGAGGAAGTCCCGAGTCATAACACCATTTATCTAGCTCGATACTCTTGGGCTCCTGGTTCAGGTTCTAGAGTGCTCTTTGGCACATCAAGAAATATCAGCTCCCTCAATTGTATCAAAGATGTAACTGATTGTAATTTGTACTTTGTCATCCATTCTTTTTGTCCTCATAAATGGCGAAAAAAGCTCTTCTTTTTTTTATAGTACAATGAATGGAAATACGCACACACCCAACCTCGTAAGGTAGAGGCACCCATCTTAAGGGTCTCAATGGCATGTCCAGCCATGATTTGAACTCAGAACTTCCTCCAATAGACTCAAAGCCTTTAGCCACTAGGCTACACAATCTTGGACGCAAGAAAAACTCTTCACATTTTTTCACTTTTAGGGTATGTTTCATCAATATAATATCGTCAAACTCTGATAGCCATGAAAGAACTAAAGGGCCATCATCACGGCCATCAAACCATAGAAACTAGTAATTTTTAACACCAATCTTGGAATGTGTGCCATCTGATTGGGCAGAGACAATAGATTTTACCACCCTCGTAAGGTTATCTTCATGAGATTGCATCTTCTGAAGTACTTCACTGTGTTGTGAGATCTCGTCCCAAGCACCTCGAAGTTCGTGTTGCAGGAGCTCGAGCTGTTGCTCGAGTGTTACCTCGAGTAGAGGTGACTCATCGAAATCCTCCATGGTATTCGTAGGGTCCATGGCTATGTAGAGAACAAAACCCTCTTGCTAAATATGTAAAAACGATTTTGGGATTGCATGAATTAAAATGTTACAGGAAAGGTTATTCTTGGGAATTGAAAAAGTAAGAAAGATATAAAAGGTGTGTTAAATATAATAAAGAGAACTAGAGTGACAACACAAAGAGATAATGTAATGGTAAAACACCCTTGTGAGAGTGAGGTTGTGGGTTGAAATCCTCCCTCCTTACTGAATATGAAACTCCTTATTGCCACTCATAAATTTCATGCATAGCCAACAGTTTCCAAGGGAGCCATGGGTGACAAAGATGCCAAAGTAATGCCTTAGTTATGCCTAAATTCTATACCTTAGTTGATGCCTTGGAGTAAGCCGAAGGAGTAAACGTAGGTATAGACGTAGGTGTAAATGTAGGTTTTGGTATTGGAACTGAAACTGAAATTGAAATAAGAAATAGGAAATGGGAAACACGAAATGGAAATGGAAACCAGAATTGGAATCACATCAGAAATGAAAACGAAAACAGAAACGAAAATGAAAATAGAAATGGACAGCGAATAGAGGCCAAAAGGAGAAGAATTAGACCCCTCCGTAGTGATGCGCACAGAGCTCTGATACCACTGCTATCAAGATCTTAACTCACGCACACAGAGAGGTTATGAATGCTAAAAAAAACACAGTATGCAAGGAGACGAGAGAGAACATAGTATTCAGTGCAATCTCCCCCCATGCACTCTGTTTGGACAGTCCATAGATTGCATGTATTTATAGGAATCTTTTGTTATGTCAAAATAGTGGTTACATGAGAGAGGCCTCAAAAAGCATGTGCAAAAGTAAAAGTTGGTACCTTTTGTAGAAAGCCTTTGCTTTTAATATCAAAATTTACGGTCTACAACAACCCTTATTCTAACCACTACTTTACTAACTGTTTCCAAAAATAGAACCGTCTATGTGGGTTTATTTACAAACTATATAAATTATAAATTAGATTATTGATGTCTGTCCCTTCACACCCTCATGAACCTTCAGCTGTTGTATCAAAAACACCAAAACGCATTAATACATTAATAAATTGACACTGCAACAATTCCTTGTTCAACACATTCCATAATTCATAACAAGATCACTCCAACATCAAGTTTTCAAAATCAAATTCAAGTGAATCAAGAGCTCTGAAATTCTTGATCAGGATAACAATCCCACCTTAGTTACTAAGCCCATGCAGGAGTCATGCCCAGAAATGGACTAGTAATTGGAATCCGTCCATTTCATATGTTTGTACCTAGATTGCACATCGAGAAACAATGAAGTGGCTAGGTATGTTTCTAGGTCCACCTTTATAATTCATTCACTACTTTGTACTTTGATTGGTTTATCAAAGTGCAAATCCAGATAGTGTTTTGAATCATTTGGGCAAGGATGCCACTACATAGATGATACATGTTCTTATATTTTCAGAACATGACCATGTTCTTCCGGTTTAAGAACATGAGGCTCGAGGGTTGCCTACGGCTATTATATATGGCTTTATTTTCAAGGACAAAAATCTTTCCCAAGGGGGCAAGGATGTAATAAAGTAAGCCTATGATCTAAGGTTCTAACCGATTTAGACAAATTTGAAATCGAACATTGTTTGGTTACTCATGTGTATGGCCAAAGATCTTGAGACTAGACTTCAGCATAAGTTCATGTGCTCTGTTAAAAAAGTGATCCACTTAGCCTAGTGGTTAAGTCTCAAGGTTATGAAGGAGGAAGTATCAGGTTTAACCCCCATGGGGAGATGGGGAGAGTGTTTTTCCCAAGGAGCTCTAGAGCCTTCTAACTCAAGTTACCATGAGTTAACTTGAGTCCAGTGAGACTTAACTCAAGGGGTGAGTACATCAACCACTAGTGGACTCTAGTGAAAGGTACTATTGCAGTGGTCCAGACCACTCCAACCACTAGTAGACTCTAGTGGAAGGTCTTAAGGGAGTGGAGGAGATTGCACATGCATTTATGGACTGTAGTTACATTTTTGGTCCTTGTTGATTCAAGCAGCTGTATATACAGGCATAAGGTTGGGAGGAGAGTCATCTCTTGTCGGTATGCGTAACGAGATCTTTCGAGATATTTTCAATGATCATATCAACATCGGGGGTGACTATCCGTATGGACAATGTTAGTATGCCCCTCATATGTTGTAGTGGAGAAAAGTCACAGGTAGCTAATTGGGATCTTTCATTTGGTATTAGAGCTTAAGTGAGAGAGGGGAAAGTTCTTTGGAGAGTGAGACACATCAACATCTTCCTCAAGAATTCTCGTGGGGAAAGGAGAGAAGCTCAGATGCATTCATTTTTGGAGGGTACCTCGAGATTTGTGGAGACTTGAGTGTGGATCTTCAAAGGGAGTCCAAAAAGAAGATTTTTTTTCCTCCAAATTTCATGAAGTTTGGAATCTTGAACTAAGAGAAAATAAAAAATCTCTCTAGTCATTGTGTAGGGAATTTTCTCTTGCACTTTGTTGTACATGTGCAAAAGCTTGGGTATTTCTCTCATTTCACTTGTCCAAATGATATGAATTTTATAGGCCCTCAAGTTCCATATGATATGGTAGACTTGAGGAACTTGTTCCATATTGGTATCTAATTTTCTCTATCCTTGTTGGTGTAGAGATAAAGTCCTCAATTGTTGTTGTAGGTAACACCAACTCCTTAATTTTACATTGTGTTCAGATTGGAAGTGGTTTGACCAGCCACTTCTTGACAAACAAATCATGAGGGGGTGGGGTAATTTAGCCATGAGGGCTTTTGCTCTAGGCACAAATTCTAGAAACGTTTCCCTAGTACCCAACCTTAAGTTCTCTAATTCTTCAATAATATTTTCTATTGTGTTCCCTTGTTGGAACTATGTCTCAAAAGCTTCTTTCATTAAGTCCCATGTAGTGAAATGGTTCTCGACAAATTGACTAAACCATTTATTTTCTAACCTTTCCAATGTTGCTAGGAAAAGAATTAAAAATGCATCTTCCCTTCCCATTAGATCCCTTGTCTTGCATATAGCCAAAAATCTTCTAATATGTTCAACTAAGTCTTCTTGTGCTAATCCCTTGAAAGACGGAAATTTGATATTTAACCTGGAGAGTAGAGTTTCTAAGTCTACTTGAGCTACCATATCTCTTACTGATGATGTTGATGATAGAGGACTGGTTGACCTTCGAATAGCTTTTCATCTTGTTTCTTTGCAAGGGACCCTCAAAGTTTGAGACTAGGTTGTGGTCGTGAGTTGCTCATTCTCCATCTTAGGCTAAGAGAAATCCAGATGAAAGAAAGATTACCTCTCAGACCAGCACTATCTGTATCCTTGCACTTCTTCTACACTTTGCAAATATTGGATCTCCTATGCTCAAGCCTCCTTGTGATCCCACCGGGTGTGGCAAATTTTGTTGGCAGATTGTTTTGCAGAAAGGGACTTGAATATTTGTAGGAGAAGGAAGGAGGAGAAGAATTGAAACACATATATATGAAGCTTTTGTATATTGATTACAAAGAGAAAATACAATGATGATGTATAGAACAAGACTAATTGATCTCTCTACATAGTGCTTAATCTCAAAGATTACACACACAGACACACAGACACACACAAAAGGTGACAAGATACACAAAGTTCCTTATGCCACCAACCTTCTCTGCAAGAGACCTCCACCTTCTCCAAGAGCTTGCTCTTGTGCACACCTTGGACTCAAGCTTCCAATAGGGTAGGAGGGAAGAAAACCTTCTATGGACATGCACACCTCCTCAATGGTACCTTGTGCCACCTTGATTGCCTTGCTTACTAGTTCTCTACACTCCTTCTCTGCACACTAGGTTACACTTCTTACACACTTTGCCCTCACTTGCTTCTCTGCATCACACACTGGTTCTATGTCTCTTGGTCTTCCCTCTAGTGTAGACTATGCTCTCACTTGCTTAGTGTAACTCCAAGAATAATGCTAATGCTTGGTGTGTGGATTCACTTACGTATGCCGCTCCTAATTGATAGCATATCTTGGTGCTCACTTTGACGTCCCAAGAATATCTAAAAGTGTGTACAACCAACGACTCCCTATTTCGTCTTGTAGTGACTTTAGGAGAAAAACAAAATTTTAAATGGGGGGCCATACATACACTTTTGTGTACCGCTTCCTCTTCATATGCCTTCACTTTTGCCTTCATTTCTTCAATATGTGTACCTAAGGGAGGGTTCACCTAAACCTTGAAAAACACATTAAAACCCTTGAAAACCTTACAAAAGATAATCTGCAACTTGAATTCAACTTTTTGCAAAACCATAACCATTGTGAGTAAATTGATTGTGCACTACCTATGCACCTTGACCAACTTGACTTTGACCACTTTGACTTTGATTAGCTTGACTTTTGACCACTTTGAGTTTTACCAACTTGACTTTGACCATTTTGACTTCAACGTTGATAGGATATTCTAAATCCTCTGTCAATCCCATACATCTGTAAGAAAAAAACAAACCTCACTCAATCCCCATGTCCTATAGAAGCTAATATGATGAATTTATAGGCCATGATAAATCCTAAAATACATCTAGGGATAAGCGTCATGAATAAGTTGTACAAGATTTTTCATTCCAAAATGATCATAAATGAGCCTATACAAATAAAAAGTTTAATACAAGCTAAATCCAAGTGGTTTTTTCTAAAAATTTACAATTTAAGGTCTTTGATGACTTCCCTTAGCTTCTTATGTCAAAACTGTAATACTTACAAAAAGTCTAGAAAATTAGAAGCACCTAAAAATCTCCAAAAATAATGATTTTTGGTATCTAAATATTCTTGGAAGTTATCCTTCACCTCCAATTAGAATCAAGTGAATTGGATCTATGAACATGCATTTATGGCTAAAATGGTGCAAACCTATACCTATGTGCACGAGGTCTTGGGAGTGATACATACCTCCCAAGAAGCACTCCATAGACTAATCAAATGAACTCTAAATTTAATGCAATTTTCTTGATTTGGAAGCTTTGCTAAGCACCTATCATTAAACCAAGTTGCATCAAAAGATCTTTTCCCATAGGAGAGAAACATGAAAAATAGTGTCTCAAATACCTATGAATTTTTCATGACTCAAAAACTAGACTAGAGGAAAGATTGCATTCATAGACTCCCCAAATTGAATCCAATTCACTTAAAATTTGGTGAGCATTCAGATGTAATAGCTGATAAACATGTCAAAAATTACTTATCCTAATTGGCTATTCAAATAAAGCGCAATAGCATAATTGCCTCACCTCTGTGTTCTTCTCTAGAGAGTCCTCACAAGAGGGATAAGAGAGCTAAAATAGCCATTAAGACCTTTAAACTGTTGGGTGTGTGTATAAGTGCGAGAGACACACAAGAAGCACACACAAGGAGCACAAACGCAGTAAGACACACGGAGAAGACGATGGCTGGAATAGCTCTCTCTATTGACGATGAACTGAACTGAAGTAAGAGCTAATAATATCCCTAAGTACAAAGTACCACCACATATGAGACTACCAAGTATGTGGTAACATGGGGAGAAAAACTCTAGCCAGCACTAGAGTAAAAAGTGCCCATGTATAGGGTAAAGGTTCACATCAAAGCTACTCGAGGAACACAAAAGTGTAACAAACCCCCCTAGAGCGAATGATGTGAACACATACAGGGAGTGACAGATCAGCCCCCATGTTGAAGGCAGGGAAATCTGGAAGATGAATGATTAATTTGAAATCTGAAAAATGGTTAAACGTAGATATTATCTAGTTAGATATATCTTTTTGGTGTATTGGATTTTAATAAAATAAAAAGAAAAAGACGGTTATGTTGAGATAGAAAGGGACATGTCATAGGAAGGAGAGAAGACGTTACAAAAGGAAGGAGCGCGACAACCGTAGGGAGAAGAAGCTTGGCTGACAGGGACTTTGGAGGACCGGAAAATAGGTTCTGCAAGAAACATTATACAGACTGTGATTGATGTAATCGAGTGATGTATCGAATACTGTCTATGAAGTTCTAATACTTACAATTCTGTAATCGCGGCGTTAAGTCAATTAGAGAAAGAACGGAACTACCTGCAAGACAAGGGTTCTTGTTTGTAATCTTCTATTTCCGCTAAGTCTATAGAGAGATTCAAATTATCTGCACAGAAGCGCATTGAAACTCGTGTGTCTGTGAGTGTGTAAGAACCTATTAACCTTCGAAATGTGTAATCTGAAATGTAATTGTGTAATTCTGAATTGGTAGAAGCTACCGGAATGGAAAATTACGGTAAACTTTCAAATATGATTTCGGTGGAATCTCTGTGAATGAAGATCAGTGCAAATGGAAAATGTGTAATTCTGATTTGCTCTTTACTTAGATGTTGTGTTGAACCTTGGAACCCTCAACACAATTGGCGATCCTACTGTACGGCTGAAGCAGCCGCAAGAAATGCATGAGGGACAGATGCAACCGTTTTGGTAAAGTATATTGTAGGAGGGCACAGGCAAGAGCAGCGAACATGGAGACATCTTCGGACTTTTACGAGTGGTACGAGGCCGAGGAGCAGGAAGCTCTAGGAACTAAAGAGGAATAGGGGGAAACAGGTGCAGCAGAGGCAAGGTTAGTGGGCGGCATACTTGGAGCATTATTCCTCACAGAAGCAACTGTAGGGGTAAGAAGACGACTCCAGTTCAATCCACTTGCAGGGGCAACCGGTCAAAGAACTAGGCGCACACCTCAACCACAGCCAATGGCTCAACCACTTCCTAATCCTAAGGTCAAAGCTTCTCATTTCAGTGGAACCTCTAAGGAGGATGCTGATTGCCATGTGGCTCAATTCAAAATAAAATGGACAGCTAATGGATATCCAGCTATGTATGGTGATCATATTAAGCTTCAACAGTTTGCAGCCACGTTGGAAGGGCGAGCTATGAGCTGGTTCAGTCAATACGGCATTGCCCATTTTGCTACATATGATGATTTAAAAATAGCATTCTTGCAACGATTTAGAAAAGAAAAGACGCCCTCCGATGTATTAAGGAAGTTGAGGGCCATCAAACAAAAGACCATGCTAGTGGAAGACTATGCTCAGAAGTTCCGGACCTTAATGGAGAGGTTGCAAGGTAATGAACGACCTACTGATGAGATGTTGGCAGGATTTTTTTTTAAAGGATTACGGAGCACAATAAGATATGCGGTGGCCAGTGTGGACATTGCAAATGGCTTTGATGTATTAGTATTAGTAGCGGCGCGTGTGGAAAGAAGGTTTGGACGAGCCAAAAAGAAGCAGTCTGATTCTGGTTCAGAGGTTGAATCAGATTCAACAATGGAGTCGGACAAGAGTTCAAGTGATTCTGACATCGATGATTATGATGATGAAATAGTGAGGACAAAGCATCGTAAGCATAAAGCCAAGCACAGTAAAGAGGAGGAATGGATTAATAAGTTAAAGAGACATGGGTATTCTATACTAGCTCCAAAGGAAAAACGATTTTGTGATATCTGTGACAAAGAGGGATATACAACAACTCAGTGTTGGTATAACCCTAAGCATAGAGGGCAAAGTTCTCGGCAAGACAATCAAAATCTCAATGACGTAGCGCATTTTTTGGCGGGAAATTCAAATTTCTGAGCGCCGGTAATGGCGAGCTCCGTATGAGCAGAAAATCATGAAAAAACACAGCGCTTGCTCTCCCTTGCACCTCCTAACTCCTTCCCACACAATAATGCATGAAAAATGGTATGAAAATGGTGAAAATGCACTAACAAACAAGAAATTTCTATGAAGAAGAAGATGGGAGAAGGTGAAGATGATGATGATGATGAAGATGAAGAGAAAAAAACAGAAAATGAACTGAAATGACAGTTTTTTTACCTTCCAACGTCGCAAATCTACGATCTTACCATCACAACGCTCGTCCTCGAAGCTCTCTCCCCGGCAACGGCGCCAAAATTTGGTGTAGCTCAAGCGTAAGCACCACCTCCTTTACTTGTCAATCCACGGAGACGTGCGGACCGGTATGAAGACCACGAGCAAGTGAAGGCACAAGTGCGTGCGTGAAAGCACACAAACATGCACACACATACACACACATGCGCACAAAGTAAGATCAAAGCGAGGAACAATGGAAAGCTTAGATTGCAAAAGAGTTCTCTTACAAAAGCTCTATTCTCAAACAAGCTAACCTCAAAAATGAGCTCTCTAGCTCTTTTTATAGTTTTTTGACTAGTTTTGGCCTTGTCCAGACCTAGTGTCCGGCCTAGTTAAAAATTAGGTTCCAGGGCTTATTTGAGGGCTCAAACGAAGTCTAAAAATTATGAAAATTGGTACGATGGTACTTCTAATACTCCTCAAGCTCGAGGACTCCTCGGCTTGAACAAAATGGAGTTATAAAAATAGATAATGGTATTTACAATGGTTTTTAGTGATGAAAATCACTATTTTTGTAGGGGATTCTTCTGAAAATTTGACATACACTTCTTGGAGCTCCCTACTTCCTCCCTCTTCTTCTATGTCCACTTCTTTGATGTGCTTCCATGTTTTATGCTTGACCTTGAGTTCCAACACTCATGTTTCCACTTGTTTATCAAAGAGCTCATTTAATTGTCTTTCCACTTGTTTCTACAGAAACCAAGGAAAACTAATTCTATAGAGGTATTAGATGATTGCCCCCTGCATTCCTCGCGCACATTCAAAGAGCAAGGCATGAGAAATCCAGACTGAAAGCCAAGAAGAAAGATTTTGATGATGAACCTGATCTGAAATGTTTCTCCAATCCTCTAGACCCACTTAGGCCTGTATATTACAATGTATTCTGTAGTGATGTAAATAATATTTGTATTGTTGTGCCTAGAAAGCATTTCTCCCTTCTTATAGCAGACATACCCTATGGATTTAGAATGTTGGGATCAGTGAATGACGAAGAGCCTTTCAAGCACCCTCAGATTTGGAAGATGGTCACTGATTTTGCAGAGTTGACTATGTCTCCTCTTTGGAGGATAGTAATTTTCCATAGCAGAGACCAGTCTTTCTCTGTTTCAACTGCTCTAAAGTCAAGATGTCATGCAGTGGAGTGCCTCACATGGTAAGTGATCTTCTTTCTATCTCTGTGGCTGTAATGATGCTCTCTCTCACTTATAGTTCTCGTTGGTAGGGTGAAGACAAACGTGAATCATACTCCTTTGCATAGGTTTGTGAGCTCCACTGAATGCATTACACTTGGCTATTATGATGAAGTAAGCAAAAGGAGAGTCAGGGAGCATTGCAATGAGAATGGGATCTCCAATGTGCTCATGTTCCTAGCTGTTACCAAGAAACTTCGTCATGTAGTTGGGGACAGGACATTGGTTAACCCCTATCAAAAGCCACAAAAGCTAATAATGAGATTGATTCAACTATTCTCCAATGATGATGACTGGGTCGTAGACCTTTTTCGGGCACATGTAATTTTGATTGTAACATTTCTCATTAGCTTTGATGTTGATTGTCCTCTAAGTGGTTTTCTTCTGTTTCATGAACGAATCTTGCTTGCTCCTTAAAGATGTTCAGACAGTGCATAGCTGTGGAGAAGGATTATGCTCAAGTGAGCTTCATTAGAATGAGAATCAATGGGTTGAATGAATGCCCGGATGAAGACCAAGAGGTTGGAAGGAAGCACATTGCAAACACACAGAGATTCCAACCAGCTTCAAGGGAGCCTGTTCCCCCACTTTCATATGAACCAGGAGACATGGCTGACCTTGAAGAGCCAATCTTGGAGCAAGAGAGGCAAGAGATGTGTTCTAGGCTTCTAGAGGATCCCATTATGCATGAGCTTGAGGAAACCTATGATCAGCTTCTATTGTAGAGTCTTATTATTCTTATAAAACATACATGAAATGTAAACATCATTTTAATAGAAATATAATGCCAAGTTCTGCTTCCATTTTGTGCAAAGCTATACTTATCTTGAGCATTTCTTTGATGAATGTGTTAATGTTTCTTAATATAACTTTGTTGATTATAATCTTCTCTTGGGAATGCTTTTGTGATATTCATTTCATATGCTATGAATATGGCCCAACATTCAATGAGGATCTTAACTTTACAAAGGGATCATCTTAATTGCCTTGTTAAAATATTGTCTGACTTTTGCAACACATGTACTGCGATTTTCGAGTAGCCTTTAATCACCTATAATCTGTGCTTGTTGAGGTTCTAGATGTAATCAAGGAGTTTCAGCAATTCTTACTTGTACTGTTAAGTCTAATCTCTTATGTCAAAGGTCATGATGTGGGATTCTTGATCATGCTAAACAGCTAGTTTTCATGGCACCAAGCATTTTAACATATCTATATTGACTAGTTGGGTTATAGGATCAAGCTTCTACTCAATATTTACAAGCAAGGACAAGTGATTCTTTCTAGATATTGTGAAATGACCACTTTATTGCTTGACATCATGGTCTTTAGGTAAAAAGGAATAGAGAACATGTCTTTGCTCTCCTTTGTTGTGACTCAATGTTGACAAAAGAAGTTCGATGCCAAATGACATTATTATGATTATTAATTTAGATTCCTATAGATAAATGACCCAAAGAAGTATATTTTTCATAAGCCACTAGCCCTCAAGTTGAGTAATGGAGAGCATCCACAAAGAGATGGTGCATCCATCAGGTAAACAGAAGTCACATGTTTGTGACTATTAGTGTTATTTAGAAATAATAATCATATTGATAGGATTAGCTATCTTTACCATTATTTTGACTCACATAAAGATTATCTTTGCGAAGCCAAAAATCGAATTTATGATTGCCAAGAAGACATTAGATTTGGATCTAGATGCTCAAAGGATATTCATATTATGAGAGCTTTAGACGATGACAAGCTTCATTAGTGATAGGAATTCAACTTGATAGTGTTCATATTATTTCCCCCAGCTTGTATATATGCGACATTTCACATATGGGTGGAACTCCCTAACCTTTCTTTCTTCCTTGATGAATTTAATAGGGAGATCATTGCTCCTATTGGCCGCATGTTCACCTAAAAGAAACATGTTGGGGGTTTCATCTATGATGGCATGGTGCGCTCTTTCAATGCTAGATGACACCTTCCGATTCGCATTGAATCAAACCTTAACCAAGTTTTTCCCACCAAGGTCAACATAGACATTGCTGAAGGACTTCTGTTGCAGAGCAAAGAGGCACAAAAGGGGAGCCCCAAAATTTTCAAATTAATGGGCATATTTTTCGTCTTCAAAGTCTTAGGAAATTCCCTCAAGCCATGTAAATGCACTAGAGGAGTCGTCTAGATGCATAATCCCAAATCATTGTAATATATTCCTTGTAAATTAGTAGGAAATTCACCTTTTAGTTAATAAAGTGCCAGTCCCTTGTGTGAAAGGACCATTTTTAGGGCACATGTATATAAGTCACTAGTGACTCTTGGTAGAGACTTTTTGCCATTGTGAAGAAGAAGAGCTTGAGAATTTCGAATTTGTTTCTTTCCTGCAGATTTCTACCTCCTCTTGATCTTCTATGTGTGTGTAATGCTTGAAATTTGTGTGTAGGATTGTTGTCTACCCCTCCCTACTGTTTTTGAGCTACTGTAGTGTGTGTGTGTGTGAGCTATTTCGAGTTGTGGAGTAAGTGTGTGTGCTTCCCGTCATTCACGGTTTTGGTCATAACTTGAAGCACAGTTATCAGAATCACCTGAAACCAAGTTTAGAAGCATCTCATCGAGAGCTTCGAAATGAACCTGCTATTGGCCATATTCGGAGTTCGGAGCTGGGAGAAATCCTCAATTTAGTGAAAGCTACTGTAAGTGGTATCGCGACAGACACTTTCAGTATTTAAGTGAGTTAGAGAGGTAGATTAGTCTTTTCTCATGCCTGTAAGCTAAACCACTTCATTTCCCATCATGTGTGCACATGTTCTCATACACTTGGTTAGGTCGTTTCATCGGATTGACAAATAAGTGTGTGTCAATTCCTCACTATATGCACTTGTGTGGCAAATGAGATTTGGTTTCTTTGGCACAAGTCCTTAAGTCTTCTTGACTTAAGTACACACGTTTTTGGTGTCGTTGCCTGGGAATAACTCAACCAAGGTACCTTCGTGATGGTTATAGCTAGAGAGTGATAAAATCGTACTTGTAGAAGTGAATTCGTTTAGTGGCAAGTAGTCAACCACTTCAGCACTTGTTACTTCACATCCCGGAGGTGTGTGTAATGAGTTTTTAAGCTTAGGGTTAGTAGGAAGGAGAGAAAGGAGAGTTAGGGTTAGGTTAGGAGAAGAGGAGTGAAGTAGGAGTAAGCTAAGATCACCAAGAAAAATCCCAAAAAATTGGCAAATTAGTGTAGTCAAGTTCAGTCACAAAAAAAATATAAAACCAAACATTTGGAGCTCATTTGACATTTTGCTTCTTCCTGGTATCGTTTGAGTGCAACGATCAGTATCATCCGAGAAGTATCGCGCTCTCCAGGCTTTCAAAGCTAGTTAGTGAGCTCAAGGCGCAAGCAGGGCATCACAGAGGTAAGCTTCCATAAGATTCCTATAGCAAAAACACATTAGAAGTGCTCACACACGTGATTAAAGTTCTGATTGGTATTGCGGGGTGGTACAGAGTGATTTGGACTTCATTAAGTGAGACAATAGGCTAGGAGTGAAGAGGGGTGAGAGAAGAGCAAGGGGGGAGAAAAATTTTTGAATTTGGAGGTATTTTGGCTTGAGTATCGTGATCGGTTGAGTTTCTAGTATCGCGATACCAAAAATTCCCTTGTATCGCGATACTCGCCGAAGTATCGTATCGTCGCTTACCAGCCTTGGTATCGCGATACCACTTGTGGTATCTATCGCGGTCCACTTGTGGTATCGTATCATCTCCCTTCTTAGTATCATATCACGATAGCATTCTAGTATCGTATCGTGCAAGATTGGTGGTATCATATCGCGGGAAGACTCCAGTATCGTATCTTCCCAAATCTAGTATCGTATCGTGGCCAGTAGCTGTATCATATCGTGCAAAACTCAGGTATTGTATCGTGCCAAACTACAGTATCATATCGGGCTGATTTTGGTATCGTATCCCAATAGAGTTGGCATCGTATCGTGCAAACTGGTGGTATCGTATCGCCAGCTGCACTAGTATCGTATCGTGAGAAGTCCAGTATCGTATCGTGAGTAGTGGCAGTATCGTATCGTACAAAACCCAGTATCGTATCATCCCAGTTTTAGTATCGTATCACCAGAGTTCCTGGTATCGTATCGGCCAGTGCATAAGTATTGTATTGTCCGTTTTCTGGTATCGTATCGTGGACCCCATAGGTATCGTATCGCGACTAGACTTGGTATCCTATCGTTCATACTCGAGGTATCGTATCGCGAGGGTATCCAGTATCGTATCGTGCTCAACATTGGTATCGTATCGCCTGTTGATCTAAGTATCGTATCATCTAGTCTTCAGGTATCATATCGTGAGCTTGTGTGGTATCGTATCATGGACAGCTTGGTATCGCCTATAGTAGTATCGCCTGGTGCAGTATCGCCAAAAGTTGTATCGCCCAGAGCTTTTGGAGCATTTTCAAAGACTAATTTGAGGCATTTGAGAAGCCACTTAGGGAGAGTTTCAGGGACCTAGAGAGCCCAAGGAGGGTAAATGAACTTGAGGTCAGGAAGGGTGCTAAGTAGCCGGAGAAGTGTCATATCTTCTGTTGGAAGTGCCGCTCAGGTCAGTCACCGCTTTGTCTACTTAGACACCTCTAGTGACTCAGAGGAGGAGATACACATGGTTTCGGAAGACATGCAAGGTACCACTCCCGGAAGAAACTTCATGACCACTATTGAAGGAGAATATCCCACTTCTTTACAATATGTTTCTACCAATGCCCAGGAGCTGAGGAGTTAGTGACAACCCCTAGAGGCAAGTCCCAAGTGACACGAGTCTTGAGAGGGGACTTGATACCTCAAGACGACTACCTATTGGAAGTCTATTTGATCCATGGTTTGGACTTGTTGCTTCAGACTGACTCACCGACCCCATGAAGAGAAGAAAGCCTTGTAACTTTTTATGAGTTGAAGGATCCAAAAGACGAGTCTAGAGTTACATACCTAGACAAAAACCAGGGAAGGTATTGGCTGGTAGATACCATAGATAGGGCTTGATTGAAATACATGGTCTTGCCTGTATTCCCTTAGAGAGAGCAGGCAACCACCTCACAGAACCCCTTTGGAACTCAACAAGAGGCAGAGAACACCATGTTGGGGCAAACTAGCCAACGGAGTGTTCAAAACCGAGCTCACATACAATTCGCTACACGAGGAGTGTAACCACACAATTAGACCCACCCACAGCCAGAACCAATGAGAAGATTGAGACCTATTCAGGTGGCCAACTATGTGAGGAATCATTATGAGGGACTCGGATAACCTTATGATCATATTGCTGAATTTAAACAAGTCCTTAGGGCGGAACTAGGAGACGACTTCTTCGTGCAGTATGAGTCTTTCGGACTCACCCTCACAGGAACGGCTCTGACTTGGTTCCATTCATTAGATCCCAACCAATTTGGAGATATGGAGCAATTCTTTCAAGAATTCATTGGGGAATTCACTAAGAGAGGGATTAAACACAATTCTGGGTCTTTAATCCATAGTTTCAAATAGAACCCTAATGAAACTGTGAAAACAGCCACCCGAAGATTCAATCAGTATGTTGATAGATGTCCAACAACAGAGAGACCCACTCAGCAAAAAATGATATCATTATCTTTGGATGGACTTACGAATGGAACTCTAAGAATGCTAGTATACGTAAAGAGGCTACAGATATTGAGCGAATGCATACAGGAATGTATTGAATTAGAAGACAACCTAGCGGATGATCTAAAGAGTACGCCCAACCCCACTAAATCAGAAGACTCTCGGAGTACGATTACTTCCAATTCCAGTAATGTGGAGGAATTAGCGGAGCTGGTAGCAAAGAAATTGGGAGTCCAAGGACAGAGAAATTACCAACAACCAGCCTTAAGAGTGCCTATGTTACAAAGATGCAGTGTATGTGGAGGAGATCACCCCATGCACCTGTGTGTTCGAGGAGGAACTGGTGTACCTCAGACATATCCTTACAACAGACAGCCCCATCAAGGAGCTGCCTTGTATTGCCACATAGAACAAAAATACACCAATCACACCACAGAAAACTGCCGAGTCAATAGGCAGGCACGGCCCTTCCAACCACCTCAGTATTGACCATATGGACATCCACCTCGAGAGCCAAGTAGAGATATGCCCAGATACAATTCCTACCCAACACTAGCAGGAGCTCCTAGGCCATATGAACCAACACAATTTGGAAACCCTCAACCAGTGTTAGGACCACAATCTCCAATTCCTCAACATGTGGTACCGATTAAGTATGCTCAACCAGAGGAAAACCTAGAAAGAGCCATTGTACCAGTATCAATATAACCATTGTGGAGTCTACAAACTCAGGTTACGAGCAATCTCAAGGAGAGTAGTACCCCTATGACACTAACATGTCTGAGTATGAACAAACCTATGATCCACAATACTACGGATACGAAGGATGTGAATATGCCTATGGGCCAAAAGTGGCAACATTAATGTACACTCCACCTAAAGCACAGCAGCCCGTGAGACCACCCATTAGACCACCTGTGCCGAGAGGACCATGTTATAGATGCAGAGGAGACCATTTTATTAGAGAATGTACTCGACTTTACAACCCACCACCTCCTAGGACTTGCGAAGGATATTGTAGTGATTGTGGAAAGGAACATCTCTTTCGTGATTGTCAAAAAAATCCCAACAACGCTCAAGACATTGCACCTCTTAATGTGATTGAAGTGATAGAAGCACCTGGAGGTCATAAAGAATACATCGTGCCCTTAAAGGCCATTACACGAGCTCAAACGAAGGAACAAAAAGAAAAACAACCAGAACAAAAATAAGAAAACAATAGAATAATAAACCCCAAAAGCCAAATAGTAGAAGATTCAGAGGAACCACATGAGAATACCCAGAACATGAAAGCACAAAAATGGAAGGAAAGAAGAGAGAAGATCAAGAGAAATGGATGAAAAACAAAAGTCAAGACAATAAGAAACAAACAAGAAGTAGTAAGGAACATAAAGAACTAGAGAGTAGGGAAGCAGTTTCCATTCCACCGCTTATCCAAGAAGCAGAGAAACCACAAGGAGAAGTAGAGAAAGAGAGGCTTGCTATATGCAGGAAACTTATAGAGGTGGCACAAGCAACCCTAGAAAAGACTATCCCAGCCCTTCCAGAGACAAGAATATTCTGAGGAGTAATACAAGGAGTGTGTTAAAACCAAGGATAAAGAACCTAAAGAGAAGGATGACAAATGTGAGCGATTGAAAACCCAGGAAAAACCTATGTCAACAATACCTGACTTAGAGGCTGACTGGCCAAAAGAATTATGGAATGGAATCCGAGAAGGACAATGGAAGAGGAATGGAGCGACTAAGCCTCCCTTTGAGGAATTAGATGTGGAAGTTTATCAACCAAATCCCAACACGGAAGAAGTATATGAGGAAGTATCAAGAGTATACCGAAATAGAGAAGAAGCTCAAAGGAGACGAAGCTAATACATGTCTACCTGTCACTTACAATGGGTACATGACCAAGGCTATACTAGACATGGGAGCAGGAGTAGGAATTGCCACCAAGGAGATTTGGGAGAAATGGGGAAAACCTACCTTACGGCCCACATGCATGAAGCTCCAATTAGCAGACGGTCATGTGGAGAAACGCTTAGGAATATTAGAAAAGATCAAAATAACCACCTGTGGAGTTGAATTTGAACACACACTAGCCATCTGTAAATTTGAGAAGACTAACAATTACGAAATGATATTAGAACGACCTTTCATGAGAAAAATGCGGGTTGTGCAAGACTGGGGAAGAGACTCATTATACCTACACAAGGAGGAAGATGATCTATCTATTCATAGCGCTGGATCAAGCGATCAATCATGGATGCACGAGGATGCCCAATTATGGATGTGCAAAGAATCTAAGAAAGAGGATAATAAAAGGCAACTGTGGCCAATAGGACATTCTAACTATCGGCTTGTAGAGGACCCAATGTATATGCCTCAAATCTTTCCTGACAAAACCTTTGAGCCGCATGGATGGTTGGAAATCTTAGCCACCTTGGATGTATGTGTGAATGAGGAAGTTCTAACTATGAACAAGTGCAGAGACAAAGAAGGCTATTATGTAGATTTGTACATGGTTGTCCTTCAAGAAGTAGAAGGAGGGGAAACCTTAGAAAAAGAGTGGAAAGAAGAATATGACAGTATAGAAATGGAACCAGAATTTGATTCTGAAGATAGCTACCTAGAAACCATTCAAACTAAAAATAAGCAAGAAATGACCAAAGTCTTAGCAGTAGAAGCAGCCCCCATAGTACGAGAGAAAGAGGAGAGTGTGAGTAAAATCAGACCAAATCCTGATCTTTTTGAGGTTCCGAAGCATTTTAAAAGGTACAAAGTAGAAGAGAGAAAGATAGCCATCCAAATGCCTAAGAGAGAGGTTAGAGAAGGAGAAGCATACGATAACAAAGAACAAACAAAAAAGATCATAGTAACAGTGGAAGATGGCGAAGAAAGGTGTACATACATAGGTAAAGAAGTGTCAACGGAGGAGGAAGAAGAATTAATACAATTGATCCAAGAATATCGAGATGTATTCGCGTGGACATATAAGGATCTCAAGGGTGTGGAACCCTCAATTTTCTCTCATATAATATCAATGACGGCAGAGGCAAAACCCTCAAAACAATGCCCTTATACGTACAATGAGGTCTATGCTACTAAAATTGAAGAAGAAATAGACAAGCTACTAGCAGGTGGATTCATATATGAAATAGAGCATACCGAGTGGGTATCACCACTAGTAGTTGTGCCTAAGAAGAACGGAAAATTGAGAGTGTGTATTACCTTGAAAAAGATCAATGCAGCTACTATACGAGACAGCTACCCATTACCCATTACTGACCATCTACTGGAAAGAGTAGCAGGAAAAGAAGTCTATAGCTTCTTAGATGGATTCTCAAGATACAACCAAGTAGCTATTGCTACTGAGGATCAACATAAGACCGCATTCTCGATTGAATGGGGAGTCTATGCTTTCCGAGTGATGCCATTTGGACTCACTAATGCGCCTGCTACTTTCCAACGATTGATGTGTCATGTTTTCAAAGAATTCCTGAAGAAGAGCATGGAAGTGTATGTAGATGATCTATGTACATATTCAAATCAAAGACAAGACCACATTCCTGAGTTGCAAAAGATATTTAATAAATGCCGACAATATAGAGTCTTCCTAAACCCCGAGAAGTGTGTCTTCATGGTAAGACAAGGGAAGATCCTAGGACACATAGTCTCTAGAAATGGAATATCCACAGATGAAGACAAGATTAAGGTCATTTTGGAGCTTCCTAGACCAAAGAATGCGAAAGAGGTACAAGCATTTATGGGACATTGTGGATATTACCGATGATTTATCCACATGTCCATGACTACGTGAGTAACTGTGCAGAGCGCCAGGAGACTATCCCCGAGGATCATACCTCCATACCCTTCTCCACAATAGCACCCAATTGGAGCAAAACAGTGGTAAAATTCCTAAAGAGTAGAGAACATGAGGAAGGAATTAGCTTGGCAAGAAAACGATCCCTAGAAGAGATGAGCAAGGATTATGTACTCATGGGAAGAAACTTGTTTAAGAGAGGAAAAGACAACCAATTATGCATATGTGTGCATGAAGGAGAATATTTACCCATATTAGAGATGGCACACACAGGTGCAACAGGAGGTCATTTCTCAGCCGAGAGAACCGTGAAAATGATCCTCTTTGCAGGCTTGTGGTGGCCAACTTTACATATGGATGCGGAGACCTATGTACGAAGCTACGAGACATGCCAAAGGACTAAATACCTGATTTGGAGAGATGAAATGCCATTGAGACCTATGGTTTGCACCAGAGCCTTTTCTAAATGGGGTATTGATTTCATAGGACCCATTAACCCACCGGCCAAAGGGTCACATGCCGACTATATCATAGTAGCCACCGATTACTTGACAAAATGGGTAGAGGCAAAAGCTACTCGAAAAAACGATGCTCAAACTACAACTAAGTTTCTTTTTGACAATATATTCACTCGTTTTGGATTACCAATTGAGATTGTGAGTGACCGAGGAATGCACTTCATTAATGAAGTAATAGAGTCTCTAATGAATGAGTTTTTAGTGATCCATAAAAAATCAGCCCCATACCACCCCCAAGCCAATGGTCAAGCGGAAAGTTCCAACAAGGTGTTATGTAGAGTATTGACAAAGATTGTCAATAATGGTAGGTCTGACTGGGACAAACAATTGCTCATGCAATTTGGGCCTTCCGAGTCGCGTACAAGACTACCATTGGAACTACCCCATTCAATCTAGTATATGGAGAGAATGCAATTCTACCAATTGAGTTTTTGATACCCACCTTGAGAGTAGCCCAGCAGCAAGAATGGACCGGACATGAATTATCCCGACAACTAGACCAAATCGAGAAGCTGCATGAAACTTGGTTGCAGGCTGTCGCAAGAATCTTTGCGGCCAAGAGAAGACAAAAGGCATATTATGATGCACACATAAAGGACAAAGGACTAAAAGAAGGATACCTAGTCCTGGTCTACACCTTGAAACAACATGCCAAGAAGTTACAAAAATGTGGATATGGACCTCTAATCATTAATAGGATCTCGACGAGTGGAGCAGTTACTCTAGCCACTCTAGATGGAGATATTCTTCTTAACTACATAAGTGGATGTAGAGTGAAACGGTTTATGGAGCCATTGACGGACCAAATGTTAGCACGTCTCGTAGGTGCGCAAAATAGGAAGAAAGAGGAAGAACGGATTAGAGAAGAGGCACGGCAAGAAGCCTTGGAACAAATTAATAAACGAAAAGAGTGGATTAGGCAAAGAGACAAATGGTATCTCCAAGGAGAAGAGCCTATCCCCATGGCTAATTACCAAGTCCATAAGTCTAACACGACTAATGCCTACATGTCACAGCCTTATCTAAACCTAGGAATTGGAACAACGGAGTATCTCTTGATAGATGCCTTGATACGAAATGTGGTCATCAGAGATCTTCAAACAGTTATCACACCTACTAAGGCACATATGATAAGAATTGGAGGTCAAGTCATAGAATGCATTGGCAAAACTACTGTATCCCTCCACCTAGGAAATTCCTCCATGAAACAATGAGTCTTAGTGTGTAAAGATAAGGATCTTAGAGAGAATCTCATACTAGGGCAAGATTGGATCATTGAGAATGAAGTAAGCATCCACCTAGCACAAGGATACATTTCAGCCAAGATAGGGCACAAGGAAATTTTTAGTCTATTAGGGGAGAAGCCCTCACAGAAACCAGAAGCCATCGAAAGTGCGGAAGAACTCAAAGAAGAGCACTTAGAACACGATTCCAGCCCCAATCTCTCGGAAGCAGGTCCAAAAGAAGAAGAAATTTCAAACCCTAACATGTCCATGGAAGTACATTCATCCTATGCAATTGGTGAACGGCAAGACACTAAGGAGATCAACAATCTTAGAGTTTCTCCCGCGACAGAAGGATCACCAACTTGGAAAACCACCATCAAATACTTGCATCCAAGAAAGGTCATCTTCAAATGGGTATGCAAGGATCCAGTGAACAAATCAGAGATTGCAGCACTAGCTCATGAGGAGAAGAAGGAGGGAAAGAATTCTTCTTTACCGAAATCCGAACCAAAACGACTCTTGCAAGTATGGCTTCCCAGGTCTTTGATTGAAGCTCAAATAGCACGGCAACAAATATGGATTCCCAAGAAGGTCAGACAAGTAGCCAATCAAGAGATGAGCAAACAGGAGGACGCCTTACACCGACACGTTCGGACAACAAAGCCAAGATAGACTCGTCATAGAAACAGTAAGAGAAAGATCTCTATCACTAGGGTAATGGAAGGAACAAAAGAAACACATGCAGCTCAAGGAACCAAAGAAAAGACAAGGCCTATCAAGGTGACCATGAAATGGATTTGGAAACCCAAGCAACTATGAGGAATGGAACACCAGAACAACGAAGATTTGGTTGCACTCATGAAGATTCCAATGCACCTAAAGTATGCATATTAGGGCCACATTACAAGGCAAGGCATTGGGCACTTGAAGTACATAATAAAATTAGTGGTGCACATTCTCCAATGGGGAATATGTCATAGCTTCAACTTCCTTAGGAATGGACACACTATGTAAATAATAAATGCTTCGGCTATACTAATCCTTGTTTTCTTTCAGAAAAGAAAATGAAAAATATGTGGCAAGAGATCTCAGTTATACAAGCAAGGGGAACAGAGTGATGAAACGACAACATGTCACCACAATGCATAGCATAATTGCTATGTCTTCTATTGAAGCTAATGCACTTTTCATTACAAGTGCATATGGCTTCTGAAGATTCTAAAGCAACGATTCAGGAAGAAGTGATGGAATTCCCTCCACAGAGCGTGACTAAAGCAAAGGGACACTGGTTTAGAGAAGATCAACCAGCCAGGGAGTATCTCTTCCTGGTCACCATCAAAATCATGGACACAGATCATCAGTTCCCGGTGATGTCCCAAGATTTTAAAGTGGTGCATGAGCTTCCGTCTACAATTGATATCATGAAGAAAGCGGGCCTACACAAATATTTTGAATAATCGATCTACAAACCCGACTTTCAAAGATGCACGCAAGTGATGAATACATTACAGCCAGCACTACATGATCCATTGGTGCCAAAAGCCATTGTCATGGACGCAGTAGGTGAATGGGTCGTGATTCAGTTTACACATGATTTAATTAAAGAAGCTTTTGGATGGGAGAAGGATGGAACTACCGTAGTGAAAGAAGAAAGTCGAGGGGCAAAGACCCGAACCTTTACCGCCATCAATCGAGTTGACATAGAAGAAGAAGTCAGACTCATTCATCAGCACTTCTGCTTCCCTAACATGCATCGATACACTGCCCCTTAGAAGGTCATTGTCCAACTACTATCACATGCTATCAAACAAATTGGAAATCAAATTAATCTGACTCCATACATACAGGAAAGGCTATTCGAGGCAAAGAAGCAATGGAATAACAAGAAGTTCCTCAACAGTAGTGTAGCTCTGACCATATTGATCTACCATGCTTTAGGTATTAGAGAGCACCTCCAAGAAATGCCCTCATCAACAGCCATGGCTGAGTATTCCAAGGTCGCCATAGTCCCAAAGAAGAAAAAAGGAGTCAAGATTGTTGAGGAGGTAGAAACTAGCTCTCAACCCAAAATGAGAGGTACGAAGAGATTAAGGGGAGGTAATACAAGTCGAAGTAGAAGTTCCAGCCAAGAAAAGGGCACACGTGCTCCCAAAGACATGAATTGAAGAGCAAAGACCAATTACAAAAGAAGAGGTAACAAAAGCCCTGGAAGACACACACCAATGTACAGAAGGGCAAGTTAATCTACCAGTGCAAGGGCACCATTACCAGCAAGCCCAACAAGACATGGACGTAAAAAAGAGGTTAACAAAGGTACATCGGTATAGAGAATTAGGGTTGGTCAATTCAAGCTCCTCTTCAAACATACACAAAGATCCTAACACATCCCTATTAAATATGGACATTCGAAGTGAATCCAAAGATGATGGACAATGGGAAGAGTTAAATGAATTGAATTACAATGCAGAAGAAGGGGGCATAAAGATGAATGAAAACCCCATCAACCCCAATCAAGACACCGCAAGCAAGGAGGCAAACCAAGATATACATGTCATCCAAATAAATGAGACTTCAAAAATTCAAATCAAAGAGACAACGCTTAAAGGAGAGGGATCACTCAAGAATCCAAAGGAAGAAGCAAAAGAAGCTACGGTGGAAGAATCTGAACCCTTCACTCCGATAAGGGTTGTGGCAGAACCCTCCCCCATGGATGTTACATTTCAAGGGAGTGCCACTAAAGTTATCAACCTAGATGAAGAAAGAAAAGAACCAGAAGTACAACTACATATAAGACAACCACATAATGAGACCATCCAAGTGGAGCACGGAAAGGATGTACAAATAGGAGAAGCTCCAAGCATTCCAAGAATGTGGTTGAATGTCGACATCGCTCAGCTCAAGCCAGTGGTGCAAGATATGATCAGAACTACTATGGATACACAACAGTTGATGCTTGAGGCTGATGAGGACTATGACAAAGCGATGCAGGAAAAGCATGAACTTCATGAAATGGGTAAGAACATTTCAGCAGAATTAAAACTAGCAAGAGAGCAAATAACACATAATGAAAATGAAGTTCAAGAGATCAAACAGTAGTGCAAAACTTTAGAGACAGAAAATGAGAAGTTAAAAGAACAACTACAGGAGTTACAGAAGAAATATGAGGTTAGCGAGACCGAGAAGACACGGATAAATGCAAGAAGCAAATTATTGGAATCACAAATAAAAATCTACATGGATGAGGCAGAGAACTTAAGGAATAGAAACAAAGAGCTAATGACAGCTCTTCTGAGTAATCAACCGATTGAGGCTCAGGAAGGACCACAAACACACATAAAGGAAATGGAGGAAAAGATAGCCAGGTATGAAGATCAGCTCAAGTAGGAGCAAGCAGTCATTGTCGAATGGGATAAGAGGTACATGGATGATACTGCGGCTTTAAGGGCAAAATGGAAAAAGGCTGAGAATAGATATCTAGTGCAATGTAAAGAAGACATTGATCAACTCGAGGTAGTAGCATAAGAAATCCAAAGGAATAAGGAAACAATTTTGAAAGCCCAGGAAGAGATTAAGCAAAAAAAGGAAATGATAAAGCAACTCCAGGATGAGCTTGCACAAAAGGCAACAGAGGGGACACCAGTAGTTCCAAAATCCACAGCGGCTATTGAGGAGATTGAGGTACGTCCTCTCTCTCCCCCCTCACATCATTCGCCGATAAGGGAGGCCACAGAGATCCAATCTGAACATAATCATCGTGATATTGCAGAACTGAGCCGAGATGAGAGGGCACTACTGGTGTCCCAACTCACTACAGAATTTGAAGATCAAATAATCCAGGTTATGAAGGAAGCTAAGATTGAGAGCAAAAATTTGGAACAAATATTGAAGCCCTTCAATGTACCATATGGACTCCTTAAAGAGCAAACACGACAATATATAAAGACAACAACAAATAAGGAGCCTGACAACAACCTCCAGTTCAGCAATAATACTTTCAACTATACTCAAGAAGAATTCAAAAGGGTTGATCCTATATGGAGGCGCAAACTTTTGGAGAAGAATCGCACACTGTGGGTACAATGGGAAGCATCGCCATATGCTCTTTAGGTAAACCCATCTTTTTGTCCAGTACCCCACAGATGCTCTTGGTCACAATTTTGGGAAGGACAGCGCCAGGGAAGCATGAATAATCAATGGCTAAATTATCCGTTGTTACCCAGCCCATCGCATAATTACCTGCCAATGGAAGAATACATGGTGAAATCCATGGAATTTTGGATTGCTCGATATGCGACTGTACCGGATTTGGAAGTCAAAATGACTAATAAGGTTTTCAGCATGCTACTGACGGCGATTAAAGTCTTCCAACACGTCAAATATACATTTTTGAACTTCATAGGCATTACACAAGGATCTGAAGCGCTCATTTTTTATCTTTCCACCATCTCGAGCCGATTAACACTTATGGCATACTATTCAAGGCTTATGTTTTCACCAAGCATGTATATGCAAACATTTGAAGAAACATTTTTCACTAGCTTCTTTGAAATCGATTCAGAAATTTTTGTAAAGATGACTTCAAATCTTAATGCAAGACTAGTGGCTTATAAAACAAGCTTTTTTGCGGATCACTGACAAGCACCAGAGGATGGAGTGAAGTCAAGCCAGTGGAAAGAATTCATGATTTGTCACGCCAATTTGCTTAATCAATGAGAGCAAGCCGCCATACAAACGTACTCACGGTGCCACAAAAAGCCTATCGGGGACGACAGAGTTCAGGAGGAGGGACATGTGAAAGGGGAATCAAGCAAGAAAAGAAAAAGAAGAAAATAAAAGACCAAAACTGCTCAGTAAAGAATGACGATAATAAAGCAGAAGAACCACCCTCTACCCAAAGCCCCGTAGGGGCACGCATCAGGCAACAACGCCAAACATCCAGGTCTTGAGGAATGGAATTAAAGAACAATCACAACTAGGACATTTCATGGGAAGGACGGACCAAGGCCAGGAAGTATCCATGAAGAAGTGCAAGACAATACTTGGCAGGTAATAATCCTCCCGCTGATAGCGTGCGTTGGCAAAAAGAATACAGGCTCGAAGTAATACAACAGGGTCAGACATGTGAAGAGAAAGACAAATCAGAAGACCAAAAGTTAGAAAGAGGTAGAGGCTGAAAAGGTGAAGAGAGTGACTAAGAACGTCACATTCTTAGTCATTGATGGCATGCGTGGCAGCCCGACTGAATACAGCAACCCAGATTTGTGATGTACGGGATATCAAGGGACAAACAAAAGTAAAGGACATATTTCGGATAAGGTAACCAATTGTCTGACAGTCCTTGTTGCTGCTTCGACCACTAGGTGTGTGTATTAAGAACTCTTAGACAAGCTACGAACGAGAAGCAAAAGCCTCTCAAGGAACGACAGAGACAAAGAGGGGGAGAGTGTTGCAGAGCAAAGAGGCACAAAAGGGGAGCCCCAAAATTTTCAAATTAATGGGCATATTTTTCTTCTTCAAAGTCTTAGGAAATTCCCTCAAGCCATGTAAATGCACTAGAGGAGTCCTCTAGATGCATAATCCCAAATCATTGTAATATATTCCTTGTAAATTAGTAGGAAATTCACCTTTTAGTTAATAAAGTTCTGGTCTCTAGTGTGAAAGGACCATTTTTAGGGCACATGTATATAAGTCACTTGTGACTCTTGGTAGAGACGTTTTGCCATTGTGAAGAAGAAGAGCTTGAGAATTTTGAATTTGCTTCTTTCCTGCAGATTTCTACCTCCTCTTTGATATTTTGGGTGTGTAATGCTTAGAATGTGTGTGTAGGACTATTGTCTACCCCTCCCCATTGTTTTTGAGCTACTGTAGTGTGTGTGTGTGAGCTATTTCGAGTTGTGGAGTGAGTGTGTGCGCTTCCTACCATTCACTATTTTGGTCATAACTTGAAGCATGGTTGTCACCACCTCCAATAGAAGCGTCTCGTCGAGAACTTTGAAAGGAAACTAGTATTGGTCATATTCCGAGTTCAGAGCTAGGAGAAATCCTTGATTTAGTGAAAACTACTGTAAGTGGTATCGCAACAGACACTTTCAATATTTAAGTGAGTTAGAGAGGTAGATTAGTCTTTTCTCATGCATGTAAGCTGAACCACTTCATTTCCCATCATGTGTGCACATGTCCTCATACACTTGGTTAGGTCGTTTCATCGGATTGAGAAATAAGCGTGTGTCAATTCCTCACTATATGCACTTGTGTGGCAAATGAGATTTAGTTTCTTTGGCACAAGTCCTTAAGTCTTCTTGACTTAAGTACACAACTTCCTCTTGAGCACAAGTTTTTTTTCAAAAATTTACCCAATTCTTGCATTTATTGTGGCGTGCAAGGCCACAGGATCAAAGAATGCCCTCTGAGGCAAAAATCATTATGGCTAGAAGAGAATAAGAAAAATGCTTAGGGATATGCTTCATTTGGCAGAATCGATATGACCCTTAAAATAAATCCTTAGATCCAAAACGTGAAAAATTCAAAGGAACACATTTCAAGGATCATAATGGACAAGCCTTCCCAGAAGTAAGAGATAGAAGGAGAGGAAGTCTCAAAGGATGTGGTGGGTCGAAGTCCACTCTCTCGGTCCTTGCATCTAACAATATTTTTTGTAACTTAGACAAACAGCTCAATATTTTAGACTAACCAGGTGAATGGAAACAACATTTGAACGAAGAAGAAACCCTAGAGACTCCTTTCGCAAGCAAGCAAGGTAATCAAGATGAAGTCACTTCCAACAAAGAGGATGGACTCACCTCGAGCAAAGAAGAGAACCCCAACATTGAAACTCTATCATCCGCTCCACGTTTCTAGGTGATGATCTAGACTCCTTGGTGGTGGGTGGTTTTGTAAAAAGGGAAACTCCCCATTGGACTCCCATGGAAGGGCCCCTTCAAAGGAAGTCTTGTGTTTCAAGATCCTTCAACATCTAGAAGAAGAGAGGAAGATAAAAACAAGAAAAAGAGAGTTTAATCCGTGATTAGCAAAGATACCTTCCTTTGTAAATGATTGTTGTTTTTTACAACATTCGAGGGTTGTCTAACCCCTCAAGAAAAACCGTGTTTGGTCAATAGCTTTGAGATAAAAATGTTAACCTAGACTTTATCTATCTTCAAGAGATCAAAGTTGATTCGAAAACTACAAAAGATGTTAAAGAGCATATGGGCATCTCGTGTGCATATTCCCACACACCATTGATGTGGGAGTGGTGGTGTGGCGATTGGTTTCAAACCTATATGGCACTATTTCTCGATGGAAACTTTAGTGGATTAGAACCATCGATGGATTGCTACATCTTTTAAGGGCCCTCTTTTTCTCACCATTGCTTTGGTTTATGCTTCTAATCATCAAAATGGAAAGACTAGATACTTGGCACACTTTAAACTCTTTGCCAATTGAGGCCATTCTCTGTGGGGACTTTAATATTGTAGAATTCTTGTCTGATAGATGGGGCCAAAGCATATGCGTTATTGATGGAATTGAGAAAGATGGTTGGAACCACGTGAAGCTACACCAAGATCTGGTGGAATTCAAAGACATCTGTGATTTCTCTTGGTCCAACCTCTAGTTGGGCAAAGATTTGCAAAAATCTACTTGTAGAACATCATTAACAAGCAAGCTCCCCCTTCCCTTTCTCAATGTGTGGACCTAGTTGTATATGATCACTACCCAATGATTCTCACCTTCAAACCTCAGCTTAGACACAGGAAGGCCCCCTAGTTTTCATGTTGATCCCTCAATCCTCTCCCTTCCTTCCTGTATCTCAGTGATGAGTAGCACCTCCTTTAATGTCAATCCGGGAAGACATGAGGATGGTATGAAGACCTCGAGCAAGTGAAGGCACAAATGTGTGAGTGAGAAGCACACAAACATGCACACACATACACACACACGCGCACACACGGCAAGAACAAAGAGAGTAAGACAATGGAATCACTTCTATTATAACCAAGTTCTCATACAAGCTCAAAACTACAAGAAGCTCTCTCAAAAATGAGCTCTCTAGCTCTATTTATAGTTTTTGACTAGCTTTGGCCCTGTCCAGACGTAGTGTCCGGCCTAGTTAAAAATTAGGTTCCAGGGCTTATTTGAGGGTTCAAACGAGATCTAAAAAATATGAAAATTGGTAGGCAACTACTTCTAAGGCTCCTCAAGCTCGAGGACTCCTCGGCTTGTACAAAATGGAGCTACAAAAAAGGGAAATGGTATTTACACCGGTTTTTATTGATGAGAATCACTTTTAAAATGTGTAAGGATTGGAAAAATTTGATGGGTTGCCTCAGTGCTAGATCTGCATACATGCTCGTACTTGGTGTCTTCCCATATGATGCCAACACTCTCCCCCCCCTAGCGTCTGTCGTCTCTGACAGACCTCTGCTCCACGGTTTGATCAATGTACTGTTGTAATACGTCGGTTGCCAATTCTTGTTCTTTAATCCGTAGTCCCCGGACCAAATCTCTTTGCAGGGCATCCCAATTTACTGCTCCAGGCATGTCAGGTTGTGGCGTGGTGTAGAGCTCTGAGTGCATTGTTTGTTCACATGCGAATAGTTGTAGTAGGTGGGTTGGGCATGGCGCGAACACTTCTGACTGTGCTTCCCAGAACCCCGTGGTGAACATGTCATCAAATGTTTGCTTGTAGCAAGCACGGAGGATACCTGATTCTTGCATGCCATGCATAAGCGACTCGTATGCTCGGGGTTGTGCTCATATCATAAAGTAGGTCATAGTTACCGTTGATGAAGCCCGGAATTGGCGGCTGGATATTACATACATTTCGAAAAGTCTTTAGCACCACTTGCATCATGTCCAAAATTTTGAGCATCATCTGTGCAGCGACATCTGGCATGGGGTGGAGGCGTGGCATCCAATGTCTGATGGTAGCTATCATATATGCTACTGTAGGTGTGCCTGTTGGTGGTGCAATCGAGGGGTAATTCAGCCATTGTTTGCAATTTATGTTGTTCCGAACCTTTATAGCAAATGCTTTCCATGATCGTCTCCTTTGTACTGGTCCAAAGCAAGGGTTATACTTCAAATGCATGGGAGCGTGGTCCCATGTTCTAAGCATTTCCGGATAGGTCTCGAGTAACTTTTGCCTCCAGATGGGTTGGAATATGGCCCCTTTTTTGGCTGCCTCTGGAATATCCTCTGGTTCAAATTGTGTTGCGAACGTGGGGTACCTGTTAGTGACTCTTTTGATTTCTGCATTGTAGTCACCCAATAATACAAAATAGGGTTTATATTGTAATTCAGAACTAGTTATCAGTCTTCTAGGGGCCAGGTGTCTGAAATACTCTGATTGAAGTATGATTTCTTCAATGGTCCTCATTGCCAGCATCTGAGTGGAGATACATTCCTCCTGAGTTGTCCCCATTTCTTCTATCTCTTTCATCCATGCCGAAGGGGGCTCTTCATAAGTGTCTTGTCCTTCCTCCGTGATTCTGCCTCCTGGAAGGGGTTGAGGCTCATAGTTGTCTTCAAATGTTTCCTCCACTGGAATGATTACTGCTTCTTCTTCTAGTGGTTGATCAGGTGGAGAAGGGGGTCTTTCATAATGTAACAACTTGATCTTTAATTCTGCCACTTGTCGTCGTAGCTCAAGTACCTCATTGGTTGTTGAAGATTCGGGCTCTGGAGAAGTGGCTGCATGGACCATATTTTTAGCTTCTGGTGGTTGTGGTGTAGGCACTTGGGATCTCTGTAGCTCTTTTACTTGGTCAACCAGCTGATCATGTGCTTCTAAGAGGTTGGCATAGGTTTCCAAGATTTGTTGTATGCTTTCTGAAGGGACGGCCCGGAAGCTAGCAGGGTCAATGGGTGCCCCTGGAGTACTTTCTATGGCGGCTTCGAGGTTGTCTTGATTTTAATGCTGTAATCTCCTGTTTTCTTCTTGTGCAGCTGCTAGGTGGCGTCGGAGTAGGGCCATGTTTCGTTGTAGTCTAGCATTACGGGCTAGCTGATCTCTGAGTTGTTCTTCCGCTGCCCTAGTCGCCTCTGTATGTTTGGCTTCGAGCTCCACCTGAGATTGTTGTAGTGATGTATTACTTAGCTCCAAGGCATTGACACGTGCCTGGAGTTGAGCCGAGAGATTGCACAGCTCTTTGTTATTTTCTTCCAGTAGTCTATACTCTTGCTTAAGTTGAGTGGTCGCTTCGAACATGGTGTCTAGTGCATGACTAAATGATGTGGATGCAGGGGTAGAGGTGGAAAATGCAAGGGTTTGGGAAATGGGGAGGGAAAAAGTGGGTGTTGTGCCTACTATGGTTGGAAATGGTGATGTGAGTGAATTGATATGTGATGATGTTGGAACAAAAGTGGGGGTGGGTGGTGTTGTGGATGGTGAAATGTCCATGGGATCAGACGTGATTGTGTGTGTTGTGTGAATCATGAATACGGGAATGGTGGGCGGTGTGTTAGTGGTGGTTGTGAATGTGGGTGAGGTGTGCTGGGAAAGGGAATTTATCTTATAATTGTCAATTTGCTCCACCAGGTTTGCCAAGAACGGAGGTAGGGTGACTTGTGTAGGCTCTGCGGAGGTCAAGAGGGGTTCAATGGTTTGGGGTTGGGAAAGAGGAATAGTATTGGTGAATGGAAATGGGTGAGTTAAGGTTTGGGTAGTGGCAAGTGGCTGTCCGAGGGCAGGGAAATATGAAGGGTTACCTATATGGGGTTCAGAAAGTTGGCTGGAACTGGTGGGTGGAGGTAAAGGGACGGATGGAGAAATGGTGGTGTGTGTTATAGTTTCACTAATGGCTAATACTGGTTGTTCAGAATGGCTAGTGGTGATGGGTTCTGAGGGTTGGAGGGGAGGTGATGGTGGAGATGGTACCTGGATATGTACATTGGGTTCATCACTGTTGGATGGGTTGGCCATGTGAACATCTTCTTGAGTGGTGGTAGGAAGTGCGGTAGAGACTTCCATTTGAATCATCTTTCCCCTTCGCGGTCGTGTATCGATCCTTTGTTGGTCATATTGAGGGGTATTTTGATATACCATGGTCCTCATGGCTTCCACGATTCCGCATGTATTTGCTAAAAGGTTCAATGATTCTACAAATTGAGGGTCTACATTCTCCGCTTGCAACATCTGATTTACCAGTGCTCTATTGGCCTCTTCTGACATCTTATGCCTCTTTTGCACTTGCTTGATCGTTTTGTATAGTCGTTTAAGTTGTGCTGTGTAGGCAGGAGCTTCCTCCTCACTCTCCTCTAATTCCTTCCCCTGTGCTTCTTCCTGATTCTGTGTGCTTTCAGTGTGAGGATGTTGTGCCTCATCTTCCCAATGCACCCTTCTAGCCTCACTATGTGTCCGTCCTCTCTGGGATGATGATTCGGGGCCGTCCATGTCTGAGAAGAACTCACTCTCCGATAAGTGAGCTGTCTGCAAGAAGCTTTCAAAGTCAAAAGATGGGTCTTCTAGCAGTGGAGCCATGGATGCAAACTCCGCATCTGTGGGTAGTGGGGGGGCTGATGGAGTGGGTTGTACCATGCTTCCTGATTGGGGTTCTTGAAGATGGATTGTGAAAGGGGCTACTTGTCCTTCTTCTCTACTGGAGGCTTTTGTGGTGACTTCACGAGGAATTAGAACCAGTGATAGAGATCCACACATTCTTTTAGTGGGTTGGACCCCTGATTTCCACCCCTGGAAGAATTCCAATTGTGAGTACTTGAGGGCTCGTGCAATTGGCACATCATAAGCAAGGCACCTGTAGATGATTCTTGTAATGGCGCAACAACCATTCAAAGTAGGCTTCCTCACTCCTCGCTTGCCTACTTCATATAACTGATCAAGGATCCATACTGGCATTTTCATAGGTAAGCTCCCGGTCTCTGCTAGGTATAACCCATACCAGATCTTCTTATGAGGCTGGGTGAACTGGTCTTGCACCAGAAATGCGAAGTGTTGAAGGCACATCCGTAATGGTATGGCGATGTTGGGGGTGAGAGCACACATTTCTTTCAACTTCTTGATTTTATTGCTCTTGATAGACTCCGGTATCAAAGGATCTCGATCGGAAGGTACATGGGTGCCATACATCTGAAGGGCTTCCCTGATTAAAGCAATATTCAACTCAAACTTCTTCATTTCCTCCTGGTTTGATAGAGAGGGCACCAGGAATGTGCCTGAATGATCTTTATCTCTTGTCGCCTTCAGTGTGGCAATCAAGTAGTAACACCTCAGAAAATCAGGTCTAGGCAAAGCTGCACTAAAATAATCTTGCAGCCCTGCTTTCAGCCAAAATATCTTTAAGAGGAGCTGCATTCTGTAAGGTTTCAAATTCTCTTGAGAAGAATTGAAATGTCTACCAAACTCCACCGAATTCCAACTTGGACTCCCAGATGTGATCCGCATCTCCCAAATCTCCTGGCATCTCATTGAACTAGTGAGAATGCCCCTTAACTCTTTCTGTTAGGCCACTTGGTGGATCTGAGATGGGAATTCTTCTCACATTCAAAAGCTCTTCAGGCCTTGCTATCAGTGGAGCTTCCACAGGCATGGTATCCCAATTGCTTTGAGTACTAGTGCCCGCCTGGGAGCTTGTTCCTGCTACTGCTGCCATGACACTTCTGATGCTTATCCGCTAGAAGAAGAAAGGCACATTAGTGTTGCATAGGAAATAGGATGTAGTGGTGTTCCCTCCACAATACTAACATGACAATCTAGGTGGTTAGTGGTTAGAGGTGAAGTGTTTGTGATAGATGTGAGTGATGATTAGAGGTTAGTGTCATCCTAGATGCATACTTTGGTTATGCACTGGACTCAAAATGCACCTATATGAGAGTGGATGGATTTACAAAATTGGGTCAGGGGTTTGATACAAGGTTTAGTTTGCCAAACTTTAATCCGGGATTCGTAGTTCTTAGAGCTAAAGACAGGTAAAGATTTATGAGCGAGACTGTGCTGGATTTGGGACCTTTGGGTACCCATTTCCAGACAGTCCTAGGTTTGACTGAGTGTGTGTTAGTGTGGGGTTTAGGTAGAGTTCCTGAGTTGTTTTTCAAGAGGACTTGTGAGTGTTGAATTATGCTCGTGATGGGAGTTGGAGCTATTTGGGCTCGTAAACAGGCCTTGGGCACCCATATCTGTCTAGCATTGGGGCTAGCCTTCATTGACCGCTTAGGGACCCAAATAGACGTGGTATGCCTAGGAGGTTGCCTAGGGTACTCCTTCACTTGTATCCTTGCTGGTGTGGCTTGTGTTGTGCCTCCTCGAGAACCTGTTACTAGAGCCGTGGGTTTTCCATCCTTGCGTATCCAGATCTGCTTCGCGCCACGAGTTACTCCTTGTTACACTGGTTGGCGCTCTTGCCTCTTGATCAGCGGCCTCCTTCGTGTCGTGTGATGTTTGGTCTGCATGTTTAGAATCTTCTTTGTCACAGCTGGGAATTCCTCACTGACTCCTGTACCTTTGGTAAGGTTGACAATCCTCTGCACCATAGAACTCTGGACAAGAACATCATCGTTATCTTCATGTGGATTCCTGGAGAGACCAGGAGTTGGTGCCTTTCCTAATGGGTTGAGTGCTTGATTTTCCAATTCAATCGTAAGATAGCTTTGGCCTGCCCAAGCCTGAAGAAGTCCACTTCTTAGGTTGAGGTTGACTGCGTGATCATAGATCCAGTCTTGGCCCAAGACAAGAGGTTCGGTAAGATCCTCGTCTTCACATACTAGCACTTTTGCTGGCATGAGGACCTCTTGAATGTAGAGGGGAAGCTCCACCTCTCCCATGCAAGGGGTTTCGACACCTCCTAATCCTATGAGATATGCTTCTAGGGGTTTTACCTCCAATTGCAATTGTTCACAGTAAGAAAGGCGAACTGCACTAGTGGCAGCTCCTGAATCAATTAAAGCTCTCATGCTCCTTGTACTGTTTCCTTGTCCTACTTCTAGGGTCACAAAAGGTCGCCGATCAACTATCGTATGGGTCCGTTTACCTGAAGCTTCACACATGGCAATGTGATAACCATGAGCTTCAAGATTGTCAGTTATGGCCTGATCTCTACCTTGTCTTCATAGTTTCATTCGTCGAATGCATTCTAAAGCTCCCGCCTGTGCTTCTTCTTGAATTCGCTTTTCCTCTTCCTTACGTTTTTTTGCAGTAGTGAGTCGATTAAGCATTTCTTCGGTTAGTGGTTCTTGATATAGCTTGACTCTGCATCCGCTTATGTAACTTGTTAGTATGTCACCTTCTAGAGTGGTTAGTTGTACTGCTCCACTTGTGGAGATCCTATTGATTATCATAGGTCCATAGCCTCTTTTCTCCAATTTTCGTGCATGTTGCTTCAATGTGTAGACTAGGACTAAGTCTCCTGCCTTCAAGCCTTTATCCTTCACATGTGTATCAAAATACGCCTTTTGCCTCTTCTTTGCTGCATAGATTCCTGCTGCAGCTCTCAATCATGTCTCACCTAAACGTTCAAGATCAAAGATTCTAGAGGATAGTTCATGGCCGGTCCAATCATGCTCTTGTGCTACTTTCAAGGTAGGTATCAAAAAATCCAATGGTAGCACTGCATTCTCGCCAAATACCATCTGAAAGGGCGTGGCTTGGAGTACCGTTTTATAGGCAACTCGATATGCCCAAACAGCGTGGTGTAGCTGTTTGTCCCAATCAGAGCGTTTGTTATTCACCAATTTAGTCAGCACATTGCATAAGATCTTATTTGTGCTCTCGGCTTGGCCATGAGCTTGTGGGTGATAAGGGGCAGACTTCTTATGTACTACCAAGAATTCTTGGAGAAGGTTTTCTATGACTTCATTCAAGAAGTGTGTGCCTCTATCACTTACTAATTCTATTGGCAATCCGTATCTAGTGAACACATTTTCAAATAAGAACTTTGTTGTTGTTTGAGCATCATTCTTCGTAGTGGCTTTCACTTCTACCCACTTGGTCAGATAGTTTGTGGCCACAATGATGTACTCAGCATGTGAAACCTTAGCTGGGGGATTAATAGGACCAACAAAGTCTATTCCCTACTTAGAGAATGCACGTCCACCCATCATAGGTTTCAATGGCATCTCATCCTTGCGTATGGGATACTGAGTGCGTTGACAAACCTCACACCTCCTCACATAGGTATGTGCATCCATGTGAAGAGTTGGCCACCAAAGACCTGCAAACAAAATTGCTTTGAACACCCGATCTGGACCAAAGTGTCCTCCTGCTACACCTTGGTGAGCAGTCTCTAATATCTTCAGATATTCGCTCTCGGGGACACACAATCTAAGATACCCATCTTTTCCTCGTCATCTCCAATGAGAGCATAGTCTAGCGCCTCTTGTTCTAAGCTCCTTTGTCTAACCAGAGTCATTTCTTGAGGGAATGTTTTCGTCCTCAGAAAAGGCCACTAATGGCTCGCTCCAATCTGGCACTAGAGACACGCGATAAAGGGTGGCATGTTCCACTAGTGGCTTTGTGCGGCAAATTGGGCATTCCTTGCACATCCTATGAACATCTGCTTCCATAGTTGGCCAGTATACTCCAAGTCTCCTCAATGTTTGTAGGGTTCGTTGTTTTGAGTAGTGTTGCTCTAATGCGCCTACATGTGCTAATTGCAACCACTTCGCGTACTCGTCCTCTTCCACACAACAGGCTAATACCCCGTGATCTGTATGTTTGTACACACTTCCTGCCATGATATGATACTTCTGGGCTTTTACTATCTCCCTATCTTGTGTGTTTATTATTGGGTGGTTAGGCCCATATCTCAATAATGGCACTAATGGCTTAGCCCACTGAGGTACAACTTCCAAATTAAACAAGTAAGCATCAGGTAAGTCATCTGACACTCCTTGTGGGGCCTCTCCAGATGTGAGCCTAGAGAGATGGTCTGCTCTCAAATGAGTCCTGGCTTTCCTCACTACTACCTCAAAGTCATATTCCATTAGTAAGAGAAACCATCTTACTAATCTTCCTGTATTACATGGCTTGTTTACCAGGTACAGTAGAGCTTGGTGATCAGTAAAAAATTTGAACTTATTTGCAAGCAAATAGTGTCTAAACTTTTTAACCACGTACACCATGCCTAATCCTTCTCGTTCGGTGGTTGTATAGTTCCGTTCAGCAGCATTCAACTGTCTACTGGCATAGGCAATAGGAAGATCCATATTACCTTCACCCGTAGGTTGTGTAAGTACACATCCAATAGCATAATTGGAGGCATCCACATGAACATGGAATGGCTTGTTCCAATCTGGTCTGGTCAAGATTGCTGCTCAACATAATCTTCGTTTAAGCTCATTGAAGGAATTCTCACATTCATCAGTCCACTCAAAGCTAGTCAGAAGTCCGTACATGGGCTTTGCAATGACAGCATACATGTGAATGAACCGGTGGTAGTAACCACAATGCCCCATGAAAGCCTGTACTTCCTTGACGTTCTTTGGCCTAGGTAGTTCTGCGATGGCTCTCACTTTCTCTTTGTCAGTGGATATGCCGTTCTTAGACACTATGTGTCCTAGAATTTTGCCTTGCCCGACCATGAAAACACACTTTTTTGGGTTCAGGAAGACTTGATATTCTCTGCATTTATCAAAGATTTGTCTGAGTTCAGGTATATGGGTCTGTCTAATGTTGGAATGAGCGCAAAGATCATCAGCATAGACTTCCAAATTCTTCCTCAAGAACTCTTTAAACACGTGACACATTAATCTTTGAAAGGTAGTAGGTGCATTGGTAAGCCCAAACGACATTACCCGAAAGGCAAATATGCCCCACTCTGTGGCAAAAGCCGTCTTATGCTGATCTTCTGGTGCAATGGCTACCTGATTGTAGACAGAGAATCCATCCAAGAATCTGTACACTTCCTTGCCTGCTACCCTTTCTAATAGATGCTCAGTAATAGGAAGCGGATAACTGTCTCTAATCGTGGCGGCATTAACTTTTTTAAGGTTAATACACACACGTAATTTTCCATTCTTCTTGGGCACAACCACAATGGGGGATACCCATTCAGTGTGCTCAATCTCATAGATAAACCCAGCTTCTACCAATCTATCTATCTCCTCCTTGATCTTAGCAGCATTGTATAGGGCTTCTGCTTAGATGGTCTGGCATCTGAGGTCATGGGAATCGTGTGTGAGCATATGTCTGGGTCGACACCTTTCAGGTCCTTATAGCTCCAAGCGAATACATCTCTGTACTCTCTTAGCAAAGCTACCGACTCTTGCTCTTCTTCTTCCGTCAGGTCATGCCCTATGTAGGTGCATCTTTCTTCTCCCTCTTCTTTGGCGACAACTATTTTCTTGGTAGTTTCCTTGCTATCATAGGCCTCTCCTGCTTGTGCCTCACGTTTAGGCATTCTTATCATGACTCTCCTATCGTCTATCTCATATTTTTTAAAGTTTTCAGGGACCTCAAACAAGGATTCTTCTGCCTCCGGAGTGACTTCCTTCTTCTTTCTTTTCTTTCCTCCACTCTTAGTGGCTGCTTGTATGGCTAACCTCACATCATTCGTGATTTCTCCGTGTCTTTGGGGGTAAGCTTCAACTTCATAGAAGTATTCTTCATCTGATGCAAAAGGTGGGTCCATAATGATTGACTCTAAGTCGGAGTCACTTGCATCCTCAAATGTATCAGGGCTAGGTTCGCATTCTTCTAAAACTGCATCTCCCATGATTGGCTCTATTGAGAAGACTGAAATGTCATAGCCATCCTCATCACAGTGGGGTGTCCAGTGCTCTTCATTGATGGCTACATCGATTGTTGCTAAAATTTTTGCCCAGCCATGAGGTTCAAACTCTTCATCGGGAAATACTACAGGTGCATAGGATGGGTCTTGAATTGATCTATGTGTCTCTTTTGCACCTACCTCTCTGGCTTTTTCTCTTTTCTCTTCTTCTACTGCCACTTTGCACATCCATAAGTGGGTGTCTTCATGCATCCATGAGGATCCTGATCCTATGGAATGCACTGACTCCGTGTCATCCTTGGCTCTATGGATGGGATTCCATTGAATGGGTGGTACGTCTCTATGAGAGTAATCCTTGAGATTGACTTTGGTTGTAACACCTAAATGTTGCAAGTAAAAGGAATTGGTACCCCAGTCCTATACTACTTGCAATTGCCGCATAAATGGCCTTCCCAAAATCATCTCGTAGGCTTGGTTTCTGCTAAAGTCACATATAGCAAAAGTATGTTCGAACTCAACACCACATGTAGTGAGAGTTATGCCTTCTAGCAATCCCAAGGGCCTCTCAATATGGCCATCGGCCATCTACAATTTCATTCTCGTCGGTCGGAGTGCTGGCTTGTCCCAACGCTTCCATAGGGAAGTTGTAGCAATTGCAACTCCTGCACCTGAGTCCAAAATTGCCTTGGTTGTGTATCCCTGATAGGTAACTGGGAGATAGGTATTTCCTTCCTCTCCTTCACTCATGTCTCCTATCTTATCCAATGGTATTTCAGGCACTGTTCTATGAGATCCTACCTGGGAACGTGATTTCCCTATGTCTGGCACTAGCTTGGCTATGTGTTTCCACACTTCTGGCTTAACTTTGAGCAGCTCTTCTAAAGTGAGATTGCACTGCACTTTAGTGTTCTTTACTACCTCTGTATTCCTAAGTATGATTGAATGATTGTGGGTGCTCTCAGGCAAGTAGACTTGGTTTCCCATGGGCCTATGAAATGTGGTAACTCTTGCAAGGAATTAGACTCAAAGTCTAACCTCTCATGAGACTGGGCACTTTCCTGTTCTTCATAAATAGAAGGGATGTCCTGTGGGAACTGATCATGTGTGTCATCCACAAGTTCAATGGGAGGAGGGACTTCACTCTCCTTTTCCCACTTCTCTTCTTGAATCTCTCTTAGGAACTCTGGTGAATACCTATTCATAGGAGAAGAGGTGTCTGGTTCAGTGGAGTTCGGCACATAAGCTCCCTGGGGAGGAATGCTTATTCTATCACTTGCCCTCTCCTTAGCCTGGGAGGTGGCTCCTTTTCCAGACTTTGCAAGTAACCTCTCCAATCTATCCAATAGACCATCAAAGTGCAATGGTGTTCTGATGGGGTTAGAGCCATTGAACAAGCGACTAGCTTCAAACATGGCTTGCGCCAATTCGACCATTTTAGCACAAAGCTTTGTTTGCTCTATCTCTAGATCGGCTCTAGGGTAACATTTCTCATGATCTGTTACATTTGGCCCTTCTTGGATTCTGGCCTGATATGCTTTAAGCATCATGTCTAGATCTTCAGGAGTGGGATCGGCTAGGACTGATCCTACTCTGGGTGGTGGGTGGGTTAAGGGTGGTGTATGGAAAGGTTGGGGGATGGAAGAAGATGGATTGGCAGGTAAAGGAAAAGGTGGTGGAGGGGTGGTGTGAGAGTGGTTTTGAGATGCGAGTTCACTTATCTTTGCTTTGGTTTCTCTCAAGCTTTCTTCAAGTTTGCTCATTTTCTGTGACCATTGTCTTTTCATTCTCTCCCGGCTATCTCTCCATGCTCTTGTCCTTTTCTTGGTTATACTCTCTGTCTCACTAACCTCAGAACTCTTTTCCTACCCTACTCCTTGAGTTTGCTGCAAGGCTTGGGCTCTAGTGACCACATGCACTGGGGCTGTGGAAGTTATACTTCCCGTAGAGTCTACCACTAACCCAATGACGTTGATAGGAGTGATTTTAGGCATGTTATTAGGGTTCTTTGGGCAATCTCGTAGGAGATGCTCTTTTCCGCAGTCTTGACAGAAACCCTGAATTGTCACTGGTTGGGGTTGTGTAGGGGCAGGCAGTGGACAATCACGTATAAGGTGATCTCCCTGACATCTGAAGCATGGTCCTCTAGGAAATGGGGGTCGTACCTACCTAGGTTGAGGTCTAGAGTTGGGGTTTGTGTACATGACATTAGCATACTCAGGCTCCCCACTATTTTCACTTGGGTCCTCATAATAGTATGACTCGTTATGCTCGGGTGACTGCATGTAGTAAGCCTGTGGGCTATCAATATGTGTGGAGTCAAAACTATGGTCACTTGGATCACTGTCTGATAGCAATGGGGTGACTGGGACTATGGCTCTGTTTGGATTTTCTTCAGCAGATGCATATTTCACTAGGATCACATTGGTTGGAGCAGGGGGTTGCTGCACTAGGACTGGTTGAGGTCTCTCTTGCCCTTGATAAGGTGGCTGATAAGGTTGTTGTGGTTTGTTGTATTGTTGTGGTGGGTACTGATTCTGGTATTTACCCTGTTGTGGATATGGCTGAGGGTAATTTTGCCTAACAATTTGTTTGTTATATGGGCAGTCCTGTGCAGTGTGGTTAGTGTACCTTAGCTCTATGGTGCAGTACTGGCTACTAGGATTCACCTAGGGTTGGGCCATAATGGGACATACATTTGCCATATGGTCACCTGCACAAGTGTAGCACCGCTTAACTGGGGCAAATCTTGGAATTTGTTTGCTAGAGACACCTAGTTTTTGAGCTACCTTCTCTGCAAGTTCCTCAATGGATGTGGACTGACCAGATGTGATACTACTAGAGCTATCCGAATCCTTATAGATTTTTGATAGCTCTAACTCCTCGCCTAGATTATCCTCAATGTCTATGCACATGCGCACACATTCTTCTATAGTTCTGGGGTCCTTCAAATACACATATGACCTAAGCTTGGTGCTCAACAAGCCACCTAAGAACAAAGCCACTTGCTTAGCTGGTGTGGGTAACTCAGGCATCGGGCACCTCTCTAGGTATTGCCTAAACCGTCTTCCTGCTAGTCTGACCGTCTCTTGAGGTGTTTGCTTGAAGCTATGAATTAGTGAGGAAGTGTTGTGCCTTATTCCACTCTTAGAAAACTCAATGATAAATGCCTCTAGGATCTGGTCTATGTTTTTGAAATGCCTCTCGTTTAGTGGTTGAACCACGTAAGGGCAGTGTTCCTAAGGGTTAGACCAAAAGCATTATATTGTGTGAATAGGTCCTCTACCTGTTCAGCTTTCAAGACTTGCCTAAATTCTGCCACATGGTCATAAGGGTCTCCAGTGCCATCGAAGTAATTCTTCATGGACTTCACCAGTTGAGTTGGCCTCAGGGTCCTAGTGTGTTCTCTCGGCCTTGGCAAAGGAAAATCATCAGCATTTCTTTGGTTCCTTGGGTCTCTAAATCTCTCGGTTTCTTCTCTATCCATCCCTGTTCTCCTTCTTTCTCTTCCCTGGGGGTTGGCAAAGCTTACTTCAGGTCTATCTCTACTTCTATCTCCTTGAGCTCCATGAGCCTGGGAGGTGCCAGCTCCTTGGTGACTGTAGGACATATTGGACCGTGGTTGGGGAAAAACAAATTTACCCTTCCATGTGTAGGCATGTCTGCCATGCTCGGTGACCACAAAGATCCTCTCTGATGTATTGTCTAGGTAGGTTACTTTGCCTGGGCTATCAGGGTCTTTAAACTCATAGATTGTGAGAGCACTTACTTCTTGAGGTTGGGCAGGTTTATATCTCCAAAAAGCCTCATCGGTTTCTCGGTTTAAAAGCAAATCTATGCTTTTATTATCCTGTGGAATCCACTCTGGAGTCATGATTCTGGTCAAGACGGATTTACCACGGGGAGTTCTTGGCTCTCTCTCTAAGTTCCCTTGCTCTATATCACCCATGTCGGTCTCTGCAATCACATTTCCAAATTCGTCTGTTCTATCAGGAAGAGTGGTGACTACATAAATAGTCCCCTCTTTATCTAGGTATGCTTCATTTTCGAACTTGACTACCGGGTGTTCTAATCCATGGGGTTGATTGGGGTTCTTAATCTGGACCACAGATCTTCTCAGGCCGTCTTCGTAGATGCGAGCACCTAGATGATTAGTCCTGATGTATTCCAATTGAGTCTTGTAAGGTCCTTATGGCTTTTCTAGGTACGCCACCCTTGAACTACCTACTAGTCTCTCCATGTTATAGGACATTTCAGAATCACTTGTTTTGATCGGGGAGTGTATGGGTAATCACTCAACTGCTGGGCCCAAGACCTAGCAGTGTGATTGACACTAGCTTCAGAAGATCTAAGGCTTTGTGTGTCTCGGCCTAAGTGTCTGCCTGACCTAAGGTTCATATGCCTGGTTTCTCTACCCCCTTGGTCCCAAGTACACTCTCGTAGCAGGTTAATTGGCACCAATCACTTTGTTCTTTTTAGTTGATTATTATGTTTATGATCTTGTCTGATATCACGTCGTCAGGAATACTTAAGTGAATTTCGCACTTGATAAGTGATCGATTCAAGCTTACTTTTCTCCCTTAGGGTTTTCGCACTTAAGGCCTACTTAATGCTTGCACTTGGTTGATTAGTTCTCTTGGACTTAATTCGTGTCTGAAGTTGCCCTAATTAATTACCACACCTAAGTCGTACTTAGCCTAGGCTAGGAATTGACAAAAGATGGTTGAGACAACTTCCAACCTCAATCCTCTGGTTGCTCAGACTGTTGCACAAGCCCAGGAAGCCTTCTCCCAAGCTTGGTACACACCCTTGCTAGCTTGCCTTGGAATGCCTTACTTGCACACAATGTTCCTACAAAAGTTCTCAAGTTAATATAGCTCCTTTACCACAATGGATTGAAAGACACACATCAACAATTACTGGCCCCCCTTGGAGTAACTCACTGCACCCCCAAAATCTTATGACCACCTAGTCCCACCTAAAGGTCAACTTAAAAATACATGTTCTAAAACTCCGCGTATGATTCTTACAAAAACCAGTCAAGATCCACGTAGGATTCTGAATAGGCTTTCCAACAAGACCAAAATCTCATCAATCGGAGTTCATATGGTGAAGTTATGACCATTCAGGCACATAGGGGTCAAAACAAGCTCTCAAGGCTCTAATGATATCCCAATGTGTCCAAAATTAAGCCCAAATATACCTCAATTCACTCACTTAACTCACTATAGAATTTTATGCGTTAAGCCCATGTATCGCGATAGGTCGGGTCGAGGTGTCACGATACTTGAGAGTGTCGCGATAGGTCGAGGTGTCGCGATACCTGGGAGTGTCACGATAGGTCGAGGTGTCGCGATACTTGGGAGTGTCGCGATAGGTCGAGGTGTCACGATACCTGGGAGTGTCGCGATAGGTCGAGGTGTCGCGATACTTGGGAGTGTCACGATAGGTCGAGGTGTCGCGATACATGGGAGTGTCGCGATAGGTCGAGGTGTCGCGATACCTGGGAGTGTCGCGATACCTGGGAGTGTCGCGATACCTGGGAGTGTCGCGATACCTGGGAGTGTCGCGATACCTGGGAGTGTCGCGATAGGTCGAGGTGTCGCGATACCTGGGAGTGTCACGATAGGTCGAGGTGTCGCGATAGGTCGGGATATGGTGAATTTTTCTATTCTGCCTAGTGATCCTAGGAGCTCTAGGGCTGCGCAGTGTCGTGGTGCACTGAGAATTGTGATTGGGGCAACTTTTTGGTGTGTCCCGATAGCTCGAGCTCGATGCCTCGGGGTTTGCGCAGACAGAATCCGTACCTGCTGAGCTTGCTGGAGATGATGATGAAGCTGAAACCTGCAAGAAACATGCAAAAACACACACAAACAAAAACACACACTCGCTCTCTCTCAAACTCGCACAAAGCAAATGAGGGAAATGATTTGGAAGTGGGAATATAAGGTGGGGAAGGAGATGAGGATGGAGATGAAGATGGAGATGGAGATGGAGATGGAGATGGAGATGGAGATGGAGATGGAGATGGAGATGGAGATGGAGATGGAGATGGAGAAAAATCACAAATTTACCTACTACTTACCATTCCAACGCGTCCTCTCTACGTCTTACCATCACATGCTCGTCCTCAAAGCTCGAATCCCCGGCAACGGCGCCAAAATTTGGTGTAGCTCAGTGATGAGTAGCACCTCCTTTAATGTCAATCCGGGAAGACATGAGGATGGTATGAAGACCTCGAGCAAGTGAAGGCACAAATGTGTGAGTGAGAAGCACACAAACATGCACACACATACACACACACGCGCACACACGGCAAGAACAAAGAGAGTAAGACAATGGAATCACTTCTATTATAACCAAGTTCTCATACAAGCTCAAAACTACAAGAAGCTCTCTCAAAAATGAGCTCTCTAGCTCTATTTATAGTTTTTGACTAGCTTTGTCCCTGTCCAGACGTAGTGTCTGGCCTAGTTAAAAATTAGGTTCCAGGGCTTATTTGAGGGTTCAAACGAGATCTAAAAAATATGAAAATTGGTAGGCAACTACTTCTAAGGCTCCTCAAGCTTGAGGACTCCTCGGCTTGTACAAAATAGAGCTACAAAAAAGGGAAATGGTATTTACAACGGTTTTTAGTGATGAGAATCACTTTTAAAATGTGTAAGGATTGGAAAAATTTGATGGGTTGCCTCAGTGCTAGATCTGCATACATGCTCATACTTGGCGTCTTCCCTTATGATGCCAACACTTCCATTCGACATGTGATCTCCATGACATGGAGCGAGGCCGTTAGATGTTTTACCTCCCTAGCTAAGTGCTGGAGGATAGCATTCAAATAGTTCCAAGTTCTCCTTGCCAAGGCCCAAAAAGACATCCTTAACATTTAGGGGGTGAGGAGAGAAAATCTTTATTGTGGGTTGTGGTGCTTGGAGATGGAGGTCAATAATGGTAGTCCCATCTCCAACCAAGACTCTAGAAAACAAGAAGAAAACTAAGATATACATATTTATTTTAAAGATTGGTGGGCAAGGAAAGCAGACAAACCAGTCAAAGAGATGTGTAAGCTCCTCAAGAACATACAAATCAAGGAAGAGTTACATGGTAAATAATAATGGGGTGGAATGCACTTCTATAGTAGAGAATATTGAGTTAATAACCAACCACTTCTTTCAACTCTTGGGGGTGTCCATGTCTCACTTCTTAGAGAAAAGATTGCATGGTTGTCATCTTGAGAATTAGATAAAAAAGAATTTTGGAAAACACCGTGCATCTTCTCCACTCCTCTATCATGGATATAGAGATTCTAGACGTTATTGATGCTCTCCCTAGTGGTAAAAGCCTCGATTTAGATGGTCTCACCAATGCATTCTTCAAGGCTTTTAGGAGTGACCTAGTGGAACCTCTACTTTTGGTATGGAAGAAAGCCTTGCACTTTGGTTCTCTTCCTAACTTTCTCAATGAAGGGATGATGAAGTTGATTCACAAAAAAAAAAAAAAAAAAAAAAAATAGGATTGAAAAGTGATAGCCCATCAATATGCTAGAAATTGTCTATAAGGCCTAAGCTAAGGTTCTTGCGAATCGCATTACTTTCCATCTACTCTCCATGGATGAGTGAAGAACAAAGGGATTCATAAAGGGAAGATCCATTTTAGAGGCTTTACTTATGTGTGGGAAGGTCTAGAAGTCACAAAGAACTCTTTCCAAGATGTCCTCTTCATCAAGATCAATTTTGACAAAGCATACGATCCTTTGGAGTGGGATTTCATTCTGCAATCCCTAATGACATAGCATGTGATCTCTACATTTGTGGGGAACACCTCAGCTTGAATTAATATCAATGGTCAATTCTAGCAGGAAATCAAGTTAAAATGCTCTATTAGACAGGGTTCTCCTCTTTCTCTACTTCTTTATTTCATTGCCACTGATGGCCTTGGCTTCTTGGTTAACCATCAAGGCCTTTTTGGATAGATCCAAGGCCTTCTATTCGCTCATTGTCAAAACCAGATCCTAATGAGACTCTTCTTTGATGACACCAATGCTTTTGTGCATAATGACCCTAATAGTATCAACACCTTCTGGCAATGTCTAAATTTTTTTTGCTCTACAATAGATCACTCCAAAACTGCTTTCAAGGCCATTTTTGGGCCTTCATAAAAATTTGTGACTAATCACAGATGTAAAGAAATACATAGTGGAAAAAATTCTCAAATCCTCGGTATTGTGATGGGTTTTGAAGTTTCTATGGGTTAGCATTGGAAAATTTGGGTTCTAACCAAAGTGGATAATAAATTAGCCACCTGGAAGGGCATGCAACTCAACTTGGTAGGGCATGCTATGGCAATAAACACCTTCCTCATTTCATCGATTATCTATTTTCTTGCTTGTTGGAGACCAAAAGATAAAGAATGAGCAAAGCTTGAAAGTACTTGTAGAAATTTCCTCTTGAGTGGCAATCCAAACTGGAGGGGCATGCCCAAAATCAAGTGTGCCTTATGTGCTGACTGGAAAGAGTCTGGTGGATTTGGCATTCTAGATGTGGTAAGTTTGGCTGATAATTTGGTGACCAAGTGGGGGATCAAAGCATGGTGCAATGCGAAAGCTTCTTGGGCAAAATTAATTATTAGAAATAGACCCCCTCTTATGCTTCAAGGAATCCCTATATGGAAGGATCTCAATCTGCTCACCTTGATGTTTTCTCAGCGTTCGTTCATTCAGAAAGGCTTGGAACAAAATGAAACTGTATATCAAGATAAATGAAGATTGGAAATGGGTGGCATGATTAGGCAAAATGGTTCTATTTGGTTTCCTATTAAAGGAATCAAAGATGTTGAATCGGAGAACATCCAAAGAGCAAACAAGCTATGGAGCAAAGGTTTTAGCAAGTGAAAACATCTCTACAACCATGAGGAAGGTCATTAGATAAGATTTGAGGACATAGACCCTATTAGGAGAGTTGATTATGATGATTGGTGCCTACTTAGACACAAATTCAACTCAAGACAAAAAGACTCGTCTCCTTCTTGAGAATAAACTACCTTGGATTGAAGGTTAAGATGGGCCAACGGTTATAAATTGGATAAAATTTTGAGGATCCAACGGTTATAAATTGGATAAAATTTTGAGGATCCATAAGCACCTAGACTGGCATACCTCCCTTAGTAGGAGATGGTGTCAAAATTGCTAGCATCAAATGGCAACTTGTGTGTAGGGACCTCTAGCATCCTCTCATTGAGAACAAAAAGTGTGTTCTTATAAAGGAAAATCCTCCATCGTGGAATTTGGACCAATGTCATAATTAATAAAATATATGGGGTGGCCCCTCACTATGTAAGCATTGCATTCAGGGTAGAGAGGATCTTGACCATCTCTTCTTCTTGTGGCCTAGAAGCTACCCAATCTTGAAGTCTCTCAGAGGATTTTGAGCTTATCAAGGCAAATCAACTAGAAATAAGCATTACGTGGAGAAATGATTGGCTTCTCTTTTGCTTTGTGGAACACCATCAGATGGGAAGTGCTCTAGAAGATATGGAAAGAGAGATTTGCGATTAACTTTGATGGCCATCCAAAAGAGTGGTCGAAGTGGTCGATTGAAAAATCCCTCTACCTATTAGGTAGAAGAATATGTCATTGTAAAAACCTCTGCCTCTTAGATACCATAGGATGTTTGTCTTCGAAAAGAACAAGACTTAAATCAATTGGGTCGCTCATGAGGGCAAAGAAAAAACCATCAAACTTCTCAATAACTCTCTTTCAAATAGTTGTCACCCGTCGAATCTTAGGTACCCTACTGGTTTTAGACGGTCTTAGCTATCATGCCTCTGGCCGTGCTGTAAACAACTTCATTCCGAGAATAGAAAGGGGTTTTTTCATCGGGAAATGCAACAGTAGTTATTTCAACGTGTTAGAAAACTTTCTTCTTGGGGTCTCCGGCGAGAAAGAGAAAGCTATCTCATCTGAGATCATCTCATTTATTCATCCCCAATTGTCAGATTTGTTATCATTCAATTCTTCGGAACAAGTAGAGAGGGTAGCTGGTCACTTACTGACATCAATTCAATTTCTACCCCTACTTTGTTGGATATAAGGTATCCCAAGGGCACTAGGCCTATTCATGTATAATTGTTCTTTTATTAATTCAATCATGAGAGACTAGGCTTTGATTGAACCTCCTTTAAAAAAAGGAAAAAAAATGATATCTCCATTGATTAGAAGACCAACACAACTTCTAGTTATGGTTCATCTTGTCAGAACTTTTGAAGAAAAGCCACATTAACCTTTGAACTACTTCAACATGCCACCAATAACATCAGAAAGTTCCAATCTTCTTATAAAGCAATGGACCATTTCTTGTTTCATGATCTATTTATGTCTAATGAGAACCTGTTTACAAGTAGGAGACAAATTAATATGTGAACTAAAATGGTTGTCTAGAACCAACTCATCATTTTGAAGGAAGCTACCCCAAGTCTTGAAACCCTCTTTGAGAAACTTATGTTCCCTTATATATGTGACAAAAATTACTCCACAATGAGATCCAACCATGCCAAGGTGACTCATGTATAAAGAAGTCCAAATTATTAATAAAAATCAACTTTGATGTTGTAGCCTTGCTTCACTTTCATCCATGCTAGCCACATCCTGCAATTAAAAGGGCTACCAAAAGGAGAGAAAAATTGGCGTGAAGCAATGATATCCCAAAGATCATGATTATTCCAAGACATATAGCTTTTCAAGAGAAACAAATGAACTTTCCTTTTATTCAAGAAAGACCAAAAATCATTAGAGCACAAGGATTTGTGTATCCATTTATTAGCCATATACTAAGCCATTTTAGTGGGAGAGATAATTCCAACTCAATCTTCACTTCTAGGTAAAGAACACGTTTTCCAAGAAACATTAGGGATTTTATTAACTTGATAATCCCCCTCCCCAACGAGAATATTGGAGCCAAGGTAGTAATCTGTGACAATTGTTTTTTAGAAGGCAACTCGCAAACCAAAAGATAAGCAAGAAAAGGTAAAAGATAATGAATTCAAACAAAGGTCGTGTGAGAAAGAGATATTTGGAAATCATACCATTTAAAACTCCTATCTTTGAATTTTTCTATAACACATTCCCACCTTTCATTGAAAGACACATTGAACCCCATTGAAATGCCCTGAAAGCTTGAAATTTTCTCATTTTTTAATTATTTCACATTAAAATTCTAGAAATATAGATAGGAATCACATTTTTAGAGGCCGTAAAACTAGTTTTGTTATGGTGAACTTTAGAGCCACTAGCTTATAAAAAACGGCATACAATCCAAGAAAGTAGCAGTACAGTTAGAATCAACATAAGTAATCATACTAGTATCATAAAAAAAGATTTGGAGGAAAAAGTGAGAATGCGAATTAGGAACTTGGATACTCTTGATAGATCCTATATACAAAGCATCCTAATAAACCACCCAAGAGAAGCACTTGTTATGGAAAACAAATGGGGGGCAATCCTTGCCTCATACATTGAAGCAGTTGATACGGTTCAAAAATAGCCCCATTCATAGAAACTCTATAGTAAGCATTGCAAAAGAAGACAGTAACACACCTTATGAACCTTTTCAAGCTCCCATATCATGTAGGGACTATAGAATATGGTCCCAATGTATCGTATCATAGGCCTTGTCAAAGTGGTATTTAAACAAGTAGAACTCTTGCTTTAACTCACTAGTACATTCCATTCCCTCCCAAAGAATAATGATAGCATAAGGAATGTACCTCTCATTAATAAGACTCTTTTTTTCAGGAAGGATAATCTCGTTCATAAGGGGATTAGGTCTTCTAGTCAAGGAAGGAGAGAAGATCTTTTAAATAGTATTCAAGCAAGTGATAGCTCTCTAATTATTCAGGTCACCCTTATGGCCTCTCTTGTGAACAAGCCTAATCACTCTTGTGTTTATGTGCATAAGGTACCTTTCCTAATAGCCTCTTCCCTAATCAAGAGAATGAAAGGAGATAGAAAGTCTTTTATCTCCAAGAAGAACTCATTAGGAATCCCATCAAAACTAGGAGATTTATAGAGTTTCAATCTACTAATGGATTCTTTAACCTCATTGGTAGTTAGAAGCAAGTCCAATAAAGAGACCAAGTTGAAGGAATCAGTTTTTCCCTTTTAAGAGCGATTGTAGCTTCAGCCCTTTGGATATCCTCTCCAAACTTGGGAGAACTAGAGAAAATACCAATAAAGAATCTTTTATCCTCTTGGGAGAACTAGAGAAAATAGTAGTCCCACCATTCCTCTTTTATAATAAGGATATGTAGACCATGAATTTCTTCTTTTTCATCAAAGAGAACATACATTTGTTAGGTTTGTCAATCTTCCCATCCTAGAATTCCCTTGATGAAGCAAGAGCCCCACTAGCTTCAAAATAATTCTCATCTCTAGGTCTCTATTAAAGATCAATGTCTCTTTGAATAGAGCTAGGGCTACTATGCTGGCAATTTCTTTCACAATCCTCTCTCTTCTTTGAGCTTTCATCCTCTTATTCAAGTACTTATAATGGGTGAAGAGCCTCTAGATGTCATTCACATCCTTCTTCCAAGACCTAGAGGGGGAATTCCATCTAGAAAAATGATAGGAGATGATAATTTTGGTCTTAGCTAAAATATAGGAAAATTTGAGGAGGTTAGCATCAAGATGAGGGCATCCAACCTTGTAAGAGGGGAAACCTCTCCCAAGGAATATGGTCGGAGAGCAAGAAAGAATTTTTTCAAGCTCACAACAAACATCCCAAAAATTCTTGAAGATGCTTGATATTCAAGATGTAGCAGCTATCAATCCAAGCACCACGATATGAGACGCCTTTCTTCCTCTTTCTCCAAGAGTAGGTAGTATTATGGAAAATATCTATAAATTCATGGGTATAAAAGAAGTCTATACCAAGCAATCTTTTCATTACCATTAATAATGGAAGTTTTATTTTCAGATTTATCATTGACAGAAGTAAATATATTGAAATCCCCAACCATGAATAGAGAACCATCAAGGGCAACAATTTCATCCCAACACTCTTTTTTAGCATGGCTAAGGTTCGAGGCATATATGCTAATTGAATTCGAAAAGCATCATCACATATAGATAGAGGAAAAACAATGAACAACTCATACTTAGGTGGCTTAATCGAAGCACTAGAGGATCTACAATTTTCTTTCTTTTAATTATTTATACATTGACGTGAGGGGAGTGCTCGACATCTTCATACTATGTCATAGGCACATCCTTAGGAGCATAATCGATTTGAGCCATTATATACATTCTCTACTTATCATAGGAATTGAGTTCAACTACAAAGACATAATCTGATTCAGTATTAATTCTATTAGATTCATTGTAGAGAATATGATTCTCCATTCTAGCACCAGAGGGAGACCCAGAAGACTTTCCATGTCTTCTATGACTCACTTGAGTTCACTCCCCTTCATCACCATGACTAGAGATTTGGTTCATACCATCATTACTCTATTAACCCATGTGAGAGTCTCCTACATTATAATTAGGATGGTGATTCTCTTTATTTTCTGCATTGAATAAGTAGACAAATACTAGGCATCCATGTGCGTGATGCCATTTTTCAAAGCATCGTGTAAGGCCATGGCGCCCCTTACAAAGAGGCAGACGAGAGTTGAAGAAGCTAGATTTCCACCTTAGCTTATGGCGCGTGGAGGAGAGACAAAGTAGGAAGGCCTATCAATCAAGAGGTCTTGCAAATCTAGCGCGAGGGAAAACACTAGTGGACACGCACTACCCTTTGGACAATTGCATCAACTTAAGAGTGGTGCTCCAGTATCGCTGATGTCATGAGTGCACCACTCTTGTGTGCACTGTAGTCTGTAACAAGAGTGTCTCCTACTTTTCAAATACCATGAGCATCAAAGAATCCACGCACCATTCATAGATAAAATAGCTAGGGAGTTGTGAGGACTTGTACGTTATTTTCTTTTTAATGTAGCTTTTAATATAGATAAAATAGCCATGAAGCTACTTTTTTTATAGATAAAATAGCTAGGGAGTTGTGAGGACTTGTACGTTATTTTCTTTTTAATGTAGCTTTTAATGTAGATAAAATAGCCATGAAGCTACTTTTTTTATAGATAAAATAGCTAGGGAGTTGTGAGGACTTGTACGTTATTTTCTTTTTAATGTAGCTTTTAATGTAGATAAAATAGCCATGAAGCTACTTTTTTTATAGATAAAATAGCTAGGGAGTTGTGAGGACTTGTACGTTATTTTCTTTTTAATGTAGCTTTTAATGTAGATAAAATAGCCATGAAGCTACTTTTTTTATAGATAAAATAGCTAGGGAGTTGTGAGGACTTGTACGTTATTTTCTTTTTAATGTAGCTTTTCCTCCACTAAAAAAACACGTGGATTTGTATTAAATAAAAGAAAAAGAAAAGTACAAGTGAAAGGTAAAAGACGTGGATTTGTATTAAATAAAAAGAAAAAAAAAAGTATAATTCAAAGGTACTAGTGCCCACTGCACCCTCAAGTCCCACAAAGCAGGGTAGATCTTACAAGTCCGAGCTATGGCAGAGGCCATGTGCTTCGAGTCACGACTGACGATTCAGGTCCATTCATAGCAACAAGCAACATAAGCCCTTTAGGCCGGCAAAAGTAAGCACATAGATTGCAATCACGCATTCCCTGTATACAGTACTTGTCTGAATTTTCTCCTTACTAGAACAGTTTGTGGATAAGGTTGCTTTACATAACGTGGAGAGCAGTACCTACTTGTGAAGATTTTACTCGGAAGGTGGACCTCTTCAACAACATGAATGCATTTCATGCATTTATAAATTATAACCATTACTCTTATCTATTTTGTTTTCTTTTGGAAGTTCCTCATATTGAGATACCAATCCATTTTGTTGTTTTTTTTTTCAAATAAAGGAAGTTTGACCTTAGCCTACTCTCCGGGACTTGAATTAAATTAAAGAAAAGTACAAGAGAAGGGGACTAGTGCCCATGGGATCCCTTGAATCCCAGAGAGTGGGGGTAGCTTTTGCATAGTTTAGATGGCATTACACAGAAGGGACTAGGGCCCACTTGTTTTTAAGCTTGTTGTTAAACAAAAGAACCACAAGATGGAGCCTGAAGGGGGGCGGGGGGGGGGGGGGGGGATTCCTTATAAATAGCGATCCTTTGAGGAACAGTGATCACTCAATCTATTAAAGTTACAAACACATCTTTCCTGCCAAGGCTTCCATAGGACCGTCCCTCTGATGGTGTTCCAGAGAGTTGCGAAGCAACCGATCGCTTCCAATTGATATGTTCCTGAAGTCTAATTTTCTTCTTTTTTCCTTGCAAAGCTTACATGAAGTTATAGAGGAGGTTGATAACCCTCGCATCGCTATCATGCAGAGCCCACTTGGTTTTAAGCTTATTGTTGACATACTGTAGCTCTTTGTGATGTCTGAAGGGGGGGGGTTTTTGCAGTTAGCAATTCTTTTGCCGAGAAGGAATGGGGATTTCTC
>CM035435.1:149327890-149557890 GCA_020310875.1 Ceratopteris richardii
AGTTCGACCGAAGCTTAATCTCTTTTTGTTTGAATTGATTGAAAGAATAACTCTACGTGAATGACCATAGTATTCATGGAACCTCTCGTATCTCACAAAGTAAGGGTTATACTGCCCAAAGACAAACATTCGGAAAAGCTACCCAAAGACATTTGGTTTAATACTAGCTGAAGGCACTACAATAGCCTTAGGCCCACACATATCCTACTATAGAGGGGTGTTAAGCCTTCACTCTTGCCTCAAAAGACGGAAGCACCCACACTAACACACGCAGATGTCATAAACGGTTTTGAGAAATCCCTCAAGAGCGTCAATCATGCTTGTCTCAGCTTCATCACAGAAAAAGCACTACAAAAAATCGGCCGTATACCGAGGTTTTTACCAAGGGAAATGAACGCGTGTACTTTTGCCCCGACGTCGATGTAGGTGTCGGTACGCACATTGGTATTAAAGCACCGGTATGGACGTCGGTATAAGCATCACTATGGACGTCGGTATAAGCATCGCTATGGACGTCGGTATTTCCAACGCCCATATCGATGCCCATACTGACACCTGTGTTGGGTGTACCGTCATGCATATCGGCGCCTGCTGGGTGTACCGACGCTTATTCCGATGACATTACTGGGAGTACCATCGCTTATATCGACGACCATATCTACAAATTTTTTTTTGGGTAGAGTGTGTTGTCTTTTGCTACAACAACATTACCATGATGTTGCTTAGCAAAAGACAATACACTCTACCCAAAAAAAACTGAGAACATGTGACGTGTACTCTAATGTCAACCAAAATATGATTTCATAAAACAGAATATTATTGGACACAAAAGAGATAATCAGAATGAACCATGAACCATGTACAAAAAGAGTTACATATTTCATAAATGAAGCATGTACAAGAGTGTGGCAAACCACTGTCATATATATGACGCTTTTACAAAATGTGGCAAAGCAAGGCATTGCCATATAAAAATCAAATACAAAATTTTGGTGTGCCACTGCCATACACATGGAAAGAACATTCCATATCAACATTCCTACGACAAAGAACATTAATGAAATGAGATAAATTCACATGAAATTTACAAACAACAAGTAAAAACCAAGTTTATAAATTAATCACCTCATCGCAAACGCTCCCATGAAACGACCGCACCGTGTCCCTCCAAGTCCTCCAATAGTGCAGTCAATCCATGATGATATCCATAAGCCTCCTCCGTTCGTGTTGGAGGACGACCCATTGCCTGCTCTTGCAAGAAATATATAAAACATTAGAGGAACATACATGAGAAACTTAACACAAACAAATTCAATAAATCAAATGGTACTTACAAAATCGTGATGTATTGTGTCATATCCGTCGCTGCCCAAATGTGACGGTCCAACTGTATCTAAACGTGTGGCTGCGGCATCTCGCTGCTGGCGATATCAGTCAGTAGTTTGCTGCTGCTCGTCACGAATCATATCCCACTCCTCAGCATCTAACCATACAGGCTTTGGTAAGCCTACTTTGAAAGCATCACGAGCCTTGGATCGTCAATGGGACATAACTTCACGTGCGGTGTGCAGAATCCACTCTGAACTGACAAGAGGCTATAATAGTTGGATTTTGCGCGTAATATGGGGTAAGTTCTAATGCACTTTTTGAGGACACGCAAATATCTTTATGGGCTTACTTTGCAAGCTGCACGGAGACGCGCTCGATATTACAACTCGGTCTCTCTTGCACATTTAGAGACACATTGCTCTGCTAATATTCATTTCTATCTCCACTAGTTTTTCTAGGGTTAACTTTAGAGCCACTAGCTTAAAAGAAAAAGCGTACAATTCAAGAAGCAACAGTAGAGTCAAAATCAACATAAGTAATCATACTAATATCATCAACAAAATTTTGGAGTCAAAGTTGAGAATGGGAATTAGGAACTTGGATACTCTTGAAAGATCCTCTATACAAATCGTCCTAATAAACCACCCAAGAGAAACAATGGCTATGGAAAACGAATGGGGAACAAGAGGACATCATCCTTGCCTAGTACATGTAAGCAGCCGATAAGTTTCAAAAATAGCCCCATTCATAGAAACTCTATAGTAAGTATTGCAAAACAAGACACTCACACACTTTATGAGTTTGTTTCAAGCTGGGCCATATCATGTACCGACTAAAGAATATAGTCCCAATGTATCCTATCATAGGCCTTTTCAAGGTGAACTTTAAACAAGTAAAAATCTTGCTTTAACTAACTAGTACATTCCATTCCCTCCCAAAGACTAATGATAGCATAAAGAAGGTATCTCCTATTAATAAGACTCTTTTTTCACAAAGGATAATTTTGTTCATAAGGGGACCAAGTCTCCTAGTCAAGGAAGGAGAGAAGATCTTGTAAATAATATTCAAGCAAGTGATAGTTCTCCAAGTATTCAAGTCACCGTTATGGCCTCTCATGTGAACAAGCCTGATCACTCTAGTGTTTATGTGTGTAAGGTACCTTTCCTAATACCTTCTTTCCAAATAAAGAGAATGAAAGGAGATAGAAAGTCTTTTATCTCCAAGAAGAACTCATTAGGAATCCCATCAAGACTAGGAGATTAATAGACTTTCAATCTACTAATGGATTCTTTAACCTCATCGATAGTGAGGAGCAGGTCCAATTAAGAGACTAGGTTGGAGTAATTATTTTTTTCCTTTTAAGAGTGATTGTAGCTTTGACCCTTTGGATATCCTCCCCCCACTTTGGAGAACTAGAGAAAACATGAGTGAAGAAGCTTCTATCCTCTTGTAAACTCTCCTTAATGTCGATAGTAGTCCCACCATTCCTCTTTTACAATAAGCATATGTAGAGCTTGAATTACTTCTTTTCCATCAAAGAGAACATACATTTTTAGGTTTGTCAACCTTCCCAGCCTAGAATTCCCTTGATGAAGCAAGAGCCCCACTAGCTTCAAGATACTCCTCATATCTAAGTCTCTCGTAAAGATCAATGACTCTTTGACTAGAGCTAGGGCTACTAATGATAGCAATTTCTTTCACAATCCTCTCTCTTCTTTGATCTTTGATCCTCTTATTCAAGTACTTATAATGGGTGGAGAGCCTTTGGATGTCAATTCATAGTCTTCTTCCAAGACCTAGAGGGGGAATTCCATCTGTTAAGGGATGATGCTTTTGGTCTTAGCTAAAATATAGGGAATTTTAAGGCTGTTAACATCAAGAAGAGGCCATCCAACCTTGTAAGAGGTGCAACCTCTCTTAAGGAATATGGTTAAAGGTTTATGGTTGGAGAGCAAGAAAGAATTTTCAAGCTCACAACAAACATCCCAAAATTCCTAAAGATACTTGATATTCAAGGAGCATCTATCAAGCCAAGCATCAAGATACAAGACACCTTTCTTCCTCTTGCTCCAAGAATAGCCAGTACTATGGGAAATATCTTTAAGATCATGGGTAGAAAAAAGTCTATACCAAGCAACCTTTTCATTACCATTAATAATATATGTTTAGTTTTTAGATCTATCAATGATGGAAGTAACTATATTGAAATCCCCAACCATGAATAGAGAACCATCAAGGGCAACAATTTCATCGCAACACTCTTTTCTAGCATGGCTCAAGTTCGAAGCATATATGCTAATAATAGTAAAGTTGTGAGGGTCTTTTACATAAAGACCAAACCACTAATGGGTCTTGTTGTGGACAACTTTGTCAACAAGGTGACCTATAAAGGAGGCTATGCCAATGGCATAACCACTTTTTCCTAAAGGATCCTCGGTGTAATACCAATCATGCCCCAAAGAGAGAATTGTGAGGTCATGGAGATTAGCGCCACCGATTTTAACTTCCTACAAGCAAACGAAACTAGGCATAATGAATGAATATTTTAGCCATCTACCAGTAGCTTTATCTCCGACAGGATTAGTGATCCCTTTTTAATTTAAAGAAATAAGCTTAAGTGTATTCATCATATAACAAACAAGCCAAATTAACATGAGATCAATTAAAGAAAAAGTATTTTGATGCCCATGAATTTGAAAAGCATCATCACATATAAACAAAGGAAAAATAGTGAACAACTCATACTTAGGCAGCTTAATTGAAGCACTAGAGGATCTAACATTTTGCTTTCTTTTAAGTTCTACATTGACGTGAGGGGAGAGCTCGACATCTTCATACTGTGTCATAGGCACATCCTCAGGAGTGGAATCAAATTGAGCCGTTAAATCCATTCTCTACTTATCATAGAAATTGAGCTCAACTACAAAGACATAATCTGAGTCAGTTTGAATTCTATTAGAGTCATTGTAGAGAATATGATTGTCTATTCAAGCACCAGTGGGAGATCCGACAGACTTTCCATATATTCCATGTGAGAGTCTCCTACATTATATTAGGATGGTGATTCTTTTTATTTTCAGCCTCAAATCTCATATAATTATCATTGTGCTCAAACGGGTTAAAAAATTCTTCTAGTTGCGCATCAAAGGAAAGTTTGCTACTATTTTCCCTATTATTCTTGAGATTTACCTTTTTTATTCTCGAGTAGGACATTCCAACAATTATCTCAAGGGGAACTGAAACTTTTCATTGCATAGCTTGAAAACCTGGATTACTTTCATTTCCATTTGTTTTAAGAAGACGAAGATCTTTAATGAGATGACCCTGCTTATAATACTTCTAACAAGCATTAGGAAGATTTGTGTACAAGACATTAGGAAGATTTAAGTACATGAATTTCTGCTTATGGAGTTTATTCTATCTAAATCCTTAATGATGATGGAAGTCTTATAGGTTTAGCAATACCAATCTTTACCATGATTTGGGGATCCCATTTGGGATTTTATGCCCTCACCCCAAAATTTATATCGTAAAACTTTAGCCATGATTTTACGAAGGCCATCTACCCATAGTATTCTATAAGGAGATTCGGAAAATCAATCCAAATAGGAGTCGAGTGGCTTGGGGCCTCTGGGATTGAAACCTATATGCCATTTAAAGAAAGGTAGTGGGTTTCTCATAATTAATCATTGACCTTCAAAGATAACCTAAAGAGCACTGTTAGAATCATTAAAGAAAAATAAGGGAAAATTCTTGGGAAGATAGTGTGTATGCTTAACAAACAGGCCATGACTTTCCCAATTTCCCCTAATCTACGATTTCAAAATGTCCTCCTAGATTTCAAAATGTCCTGAGCTGGTCTTGGGTTGTGACATGACCCCATAACAACTATATCACTTACCTGGGCTTGCCAATTATCCAACAGGTACTTGTCAATTATCAAAGTTTTTCATCTCCATAATCACTCCAATTAGAGTCAATATTGATATGTTGAGCCTCCTCTACAACCTTTTGTTTCCCTTTTTCTTCAGCAGACGTAGGAAGGTGATTAGAGTTGCCCATGAATTTGAACATAGAAGCATTACCAATTCGAGAATTTTCGGGTGTGCCTGCATAGATCTTCTTTCGAGAGACATAGCACGAAGCACAAGGTCTCACAGCACCAAACCCCTTATTGCATGTGTTGGCATCATCATTATCTCTTTCTGCATTGAATAAGTAGACAAATACTAGGCATCCATGTGCGTGATGCCATTTTTCAAAGCATCGTGTAAGGCCATGGCGCCCCTTACCAAGAGGCAGATGAGAGTTGAAGAAGCTAGATCCCCACCTTAGCTTATGGCGCGTGGAGGGGAGACTCCACGCACCATTCTGATGCGGACAACTGTTTCAAAGATAAAATAGCCATGAACCTAATTTTCAAGGTTAATTATTTATAGATAAAATAGCCATGGAGTTGTGAGACTTGTACGTTATTTTCTTTTTAATGTAGCTTTTTCTGCTCACTCCAAAAAAAGACGTGGATCTTCAGAAACAAGAATGAGTTGGCGCTCATGGGTTTCCCAAATTGGAAGAATCTTGACATCTTGACCTTGCTGTTTTCCCCGATCCCCGTCTTCTCGAAAGGCTCTAATCTGGTGTGCTCCCTTTGGAAGAGTTGGAATAAAGTCAAAAGCTTCACAAGAATAAGTGAAGACTGGAAGTGGGCTGCCGGTACCAGACAAAACGACTCTATCTGGTTTCCGATCCATGGCATCCGGAGTGTGGAATCTTGGAACATTCAAAATGCCAAGAAGCTATGGAACAAAGGCTTCAAAAAATGGAAACATCTCTGGAAAGAAGACACCAACCGCTGGATCAACTTTGAGGATATTGACCCTAGCATCAACATTTCGCATGAAGAATGGAACACTTTGCAAAGCAGATGTCTCGCCTGGGACCGACACAAAGTTCGCCTTCTCATGGGACACGACATGCCGAGCTCGCTTGGTCTCAAATGGCACAATGGGAATAGCCTATCAAAAATCCCGAACATCAAAGAAACGATCGACTATCAGGTTAACCTCAACAAAAAGTGGTGCCTGTCATGGACGCGGCTTCGGTGGGACATGAAGTTCATGGCTATCTGGCACCCCCTCATAGAAATCAAAAAGTCTGTCCTCTTATGGCAAATTCTTCATCATGGAATCTGGACCAACCTTAAGGCTAGCAAAATTTGTGGGATCCCTCCCTGGTGCAAACGCTGCTACCGGTCTATCGAAGATGTTTCACACATCTTCTTTACCTGCCCCAACTCCAAGAGACTCTGGCAGGTGGTTGGAAAGAGAATTAGACTTCAAAAACGTCTCAGTTGGCAGCAAGCCCTGCTGGGAGAAGCGATCGGCTGCTCCGCAACTCTTTGGAACGCCATCAGAGGGGAGGTCCTATGGAAAATCTGGCGGGAAAGATGTGCTTTCAACTTCGGTGACTCCCCCAAGGAGTGGTCAATTGAGAAATCGCTGTTCCTCCTTGGCAAAAGGATTGTCAACTGTAAAAAATCCCCCCCCTTTAGGCATCATCAAGTACTCCTTTTGATCGATAACAAGCTTAAACCCAAGTGGACCCCACATGAGGGTGATGAGAGGGTAATTAACCTTCTTTGTAATATCATCTAAGCTATGTAAAAGCTTCCCCTGCTTTGTGGGATTTGGGGGGTCCCGTGGGCACTAGTCCCCTTCTCTTGTATTTTTCTTTATTTAATTCAAGTCCGGGAGAGTAGGCTAATGCCGAACTTCCTTTATATTAAAAAAAAAGACGTGGATGTGTATTAAATAAAAGGAAAAGAAAAGTACAACTGAAAGGTAAAGGACGTGGATTTATATTAAATAAAATGAAAAGAAAAGTATAACTGAAAGGTACTAGTGCCCACTGTGACTACACCCACAAGTATCAGAGAGCAAGGTAGATCTTACAACTTACAAGTCCGAGCTATGGCCAAACTCTTTTTATATATATATAAAAAAAAAGATGCGGACTTTGCAAATGGTGAAGCCCATATGCTCTGAGACTCACGATTCGGGTCCATTCATAGCAACACAAGCCCTTTAGGCCGGCAAAACTAAGGGTGATTTCACACAAGGGCAGCGGAACAAACATAAAAAATGCTCAAGTTCCACCCGGAAATAAGAAAATGTGGATAGTTCTGCCGCTCATCTATTCACATATAAGGGTGGAACACCTACACAACTTTCTTTGTGCCTCCGTGTTGTGTGAAACATGAAGAGTGGCGGAACAAAATCAAATATCATGTATTATAAACTTATAGATTCATTTTCAAATACCATTAACTATATGCAAATGTTTTGTAACACTAGTTGCTATTGTTCTATCAACATATATTGTCTTTTCGATTTGTCACAGATAAAACAAAACTTTAATAATGTAATACAGCAACTCTCTATTGTTACTCGAAGAAATAAAACTTTGAATTGTTATGTAATAAAACAAAGAGTTTAATAGAAATTGTCACGCACTTTAAATTATTACGCCAAACAGCACGTTGGGTACTCTATTACAAGCTGGGACGTCACTCTATGCGTGTGATGTTCATCAGATCCTTTGATAATTCAATTGAAGAGAGTTGAACATTGATTAGTAGCAGTAACGACGCACTTCAATAGAAGTAATGACTCGTTAGTTTGTAAATGTTGTCATGACCTGGCAAATGAATGTTTTTGCGACAGTTTATTTGGTACACTCAGAAAGACCACGTGGCAAAAAAATCTCTGAAATTCGCGCGGGGCAAGGTAGGGGGGTCAGTACATTTTGAGGTAAAATGTACAGTGCGCTGGCATCTATATCTTCTTGAGGCTCCATCGTTGTCTGAATGCCCTACGACACATGGCATTAAATAAATGGCTGTAGAGCATGGATTTCCAGAGGCGCCGCCTTGTGTGAAACGCACCTAAGCGCATAGATTGCAATCACGCATTCTTTGTATACAGTACATCTCTAAATTTTCTCCTTATTAGAACAGTTTGTGGATAAGGTTGCTTTACATAACGTGGATAGGAGTACCTACTTGTGAAGATTTAACTCGGAAGCTGGACCTCTTCAACAACATGAATGCATTTCATGCATTTATAAATTATAACCATTACTCTTATCTATTTTGTTTTTTTTTTGGAAGTTCCTTATATTGAGATAACAATCCATTTTGTTGGAATTTACAATTTCCGAAGAGTTTAAATGGTTATTTTGAAACAAGGTTGATTCCAAATTTCCACCTTTTTGCCAAGCTAAGTTTTTTTTTTAATTATTTTTTTTTGTGATGAAGCCGAGACAAGCATGACTGATGCTCTTGAGGGCTTTCTCAAAACTTTTTACGACGTTTGTGTGCGTTAGTGTGGGTGCTTCCGTCTTTTGAGGCAGGAGCGAAGGCTCAACCCTCCTCTACAGTAGGACATGTATGGGCCGAAGGCTATTGTAATGCCTTTGGCTAGTATTAAAGCAAATGCCTTTGGGTAGCTTTTCTTAATGTTTACCTTCAGGTCGTCTAACCCTGACTTTGCGAGATATGAAACGTCCCATGAATTCTATGGTCATTCACGTAGAGTGATCCTTTCAATCAATTCAAATAAAAATAGATTAAATTTCGGTCAAACTTCCTTTAAAAGAAAAAATTACACTCCATTTTTTTTATAGTACAATGAATTGGAAGCACACACACACCTGACCTCATAAAGTGGGGACACCCATCTTTGAGAAACTCATAGATATGTAGATAACTTCCATGCATCACATAGATATGTAGATAACTTCCATGCATGAGATGCTCACTTGGGAGAGAGGACTCAAACAGCCGGTGATGGCATAGGACTCGAACAGATCAAAGTAGGTAGTTGATGCAAGAGAGAGCGTAGGACTCAAACAAAATTGTAGAACCTTCAGCGACAAGCGAATCTGTTAGCAAGTAATGTAATGTTTTTTTTTTTTTTTTTATAAAAGGAAGTTCGGCAATAGCCTACTCTCCCGGACTTGAATTAAATTAAGAAACAAAGGTACAAAGGAAGGGGACTAGTGCCCACGGGACCCCCCAAATCCCACAAAGCAGGGGAAGCTTGGCTGATTCCTAGGTTGCATTACAAAGAAGGTTGATCACCCTCTCGTCGCCCTCATGCGGGGCCCACTTGGGTTTGAGCTTGTTGTTGATCAAAAGGAGGACTTGATGGTGCCTGAAGGGGGGGGATTTCTTGCTGTTGGCAATCCTTTTGCCAAGGAGGAATAGAGATTTTTCAATCGACCACTCCCTGGGGGAGTCGCCGAAGTTGAGAGCACACCGCTCCCGCCAAATTTTCCACAGGACTTCCCCTCTGATTGCGTTCCAGAGAGCCGCAGAGCATCCAATCGCTTCTCCCAAAAGGACCTGTTTCCAGCTAAGCTGTTTCTGAATTCTGATTTTCAGTCCAACCGTCTGCCAGATTTTGTAGGAGTTGGGGCAAGTAAGGAAGATGTGTGAGACATCTTCGATTGCACGGTGGCAGCGTTTGCACCACGGAGGGATCCCACAAATTTTGCTTGCCTTATGGTTAGTCCAAATTCCTCGATGAAGAATTTGCCATAAGAGGACAGATTTCTTAATTTCTATAAGTGGGTGCCAGATACCCATGAATTTCATGTCCCACCGAAGCCGCGTCCAAGACAGGCACCACTTCTTGTTGAGGCTGATCTGGAGGTCAATCGTTTCTTTGACGTTCGGGATTTTGAGTAGGCTATTTCCATTGTGCCATTTGAGACCACGCGCATTCGGAGCATCATGTCCCATGAGAAGGCGAGTTTTGTGACGATCCCAAGCGAGGCATCTGCTTTGCAAGGTGTTCCATTCTTCGTAGGAGACGTTTATGCGAGGGTCGATATCCTCGTAGTTGATCCAACTGTTGGTGTCATGTTTCCAGAGGTGTTTCCATTTTTTGAATCCTCTGTTCCATAACTTCTTGGCATTTTGAATGTTCCACGACTCCACACTCCGGATGCCATGTATCGGGAACCAGATAGAGTCGTTTTGTCTGATTCCGGCCGCCCACTTCCAGTCCTCACTAACTCTTGTGAGGCTTTTGACTTTGTTCCAGCCCTTCCAAAGAGAGCAAACGAGATTGGAGCCTTTCGGGAAGACAGGAATCGGGGAGAATAGCAGGGTCATGATGTCAAGGTTCTTCCAGTTCGGGGACCCCGTGAGGGCCAAAAGAGAGAAAAAAAAAGTAATGTAATGTTGATTGTGCACAAGACTCGTCAAATCAAAGCTCTTGTAAAATGACGTATCAACGACGGACATGTCAACGACGCGGACTGATGGACTATGTGATCTGATGGATGCCTCAATGATGCGGACTCCCTTCGAACTTGTTAATTCATCTACTCTATTCCTTCCTTCGGTGACGCGTGGTATCGTGAGCCTCGTCGGGCTCTTAGTATCACGATACCTCTCCGGAGGTATCGTCGATACCACCTCGTGTGCAATACTTGCTCGGACGACATCCGATATCGTTGGTCTTGCTGGCGGTATCATCACGCGTCGCTTCCCGCTTGCCGGTGGTATCGTCACGTGTCACTTCCTGCTTGTCGATGGTATCCTCACCCGTCATTACATGCGATACTTCGTTGGTATCATCACGTGTCATTTCCTCTTGCCCCATGGTATCGCAATACTACTACTTCAATGGTATCACTTGTTTTCTTTTTTCTATCCTCGTCCTTTGTGTCCACATGTTTTCGCCTTGAGCCTTTTCTTGTTGTAGTGTTTTGTTGTGTCCCCTTGGTTCTGCCCAGAGTTTGCCTCTTTTGTCCTGTCTTTTTGTTTTTCTTATGTCAAGCTAAGATTAGTCTTCTTTTGGCTGCGATCTGAGGCGGTTCTTTTGTCGTGTTTCTTTGCTCAAGATAAAAGTTTAGTCTTTTTGTTTTGTGATTGCTTCTTTCACTCGAGCATTTTACCTTTGGTGCTTTTTGAAATGGTCTAAGGAAGAAAATGAAATGTAAGTGAAAAAACAATTTTTGATCCCTGTGTTCGAGCTCCTTCAATCTTCAAGCTTCAAATGCTTCTCAAAAGTTAAGTTGGTAGTTAAGTTGGTTCTGGCCTTTGGTATCGTCAAAAGTTGAAACATTAAAAATCTCTGGGGACTACGAGGGTTTTTTTCGATGCATGATTCGGGATCCTTGTCCTGGCATCGGTGGGCCCCTCCCTCGTGATAAGCAACTTGGCACCAACCCAGGCGGTGATTGGCAACTTGGCTTCTATTTTGGAGGGAGATCTTGCGTCGCTCATGGGGTCTCCGAGGGGGTAGATCCACGCTTGGTCTCTCTTAGTCAAACGAAAATCCTGTCAAAGCAAGTAGAGCTCAAGAAAATCTACCTCATCAGACAAGTGTTTGGCCCTAGACCTCCGCTCGAAATCATGTGCCAATGGCTTCGAAAAGAGTGGTTCCCCCACGGGTTGATTATTAGCAACTATCAATTCTTACGGGCTAGTCATATGTTACTAGTCTTTGAGAATGAAGATATGGCATTCCATGCCCTCAGTGTCAGAACCTGGCTTGGGCGGGTGACCCTATGCCTATTCAAATGGTGCCCCGATTTTATTCTTGACAAATCAAAATCCCTACATTACCTTCTCTAGGTCAAGCTCACTAACCTACCGTTCTTCTTGTACAACTTCATGTGGGACATCGTTTCTCCTATCGGCAAGCCGTTGGCTTCGCGGGAGGATGTTGGTGGTCTCATCTATGAAGGTGTGAGGCACCCTTTCAATGCTCGATGGCACCCTCAAATATGTGTCGAGGCTGACTTCAACACGCCGCTTCCATCAAAGATCAAAGTGGACTTGGGAGAAGGGGAAGTCTGGGAACAAGAAGTTAACTACAAAAACCTACCTAACACGTGTTTTCGTTGTGGCCAACAAGGCCACATGATTAAAGATTTTCCATTGAGACAAAAAAGTAAAAAGAAAAACAAGAATCATCCAGGAAAACTCAAGACAACAATGGAACATTGTGAAACCCAGGAACCGACTCAGATGGGTTCACACAAGTTAGAAGAAGAGGGAAAAGAGGCACGAGGGCAATATCTGAGAGAAACCATCTTCCAGACACCCCCCCCCCCCCAAACAAATTGTTTACAATATGGAAAAGGAGATTAATGAGCTTGATTACTCAGGTAAGAACTACTTTGATGTGGACACCAGCAATAAAGCCCCAGAGATCCCTGATAACAAAGAAACCAATCAAGAGGGCTACACTACACGCAAAGAGGATGGCTTTACCACTAGCAACAAAGACAACATGGATAGTGAAAGTTCCATCATTGGATCGACCATTCCGGAAACGGTTTCATGTTCATTCCAATAGGAGGCCTCACCCAAGGGAAAACAACCGATGGAGTTACCCTAGAAAAGCCCCCACAAGAACAAATTACTAAGTGGGGGACCCCTCCCAGTGAAAAAGAAAGATGAATCCAAGAGGAAAAAGGATAAGGCCCCCTCCTGCAAAGAGGGTAACTTATGGCAATGATCATCGTCTCGTGAAATGCTAGGGGGCTCAATGACCCCTCAACAGCGACCATCATTGGCCAATGGGTTCGTGACATTAGCCTAAACCCTGAATTCATTTGTATTCAAGAGACTAAAATTGATGGAGCAGACCTTCAGAAACATCTTAGACAGGTTTCCCCGAATCATGTTTGGATTTTGACGTCGCACCCTAGGGGGTCCGGTGGGACAATAATTGGTATAAATCAGTTTTGGTTTGAAAAGCTTGAGAGCTCCATTGAAGATCAAAGCCATCAGTGGGTTGTCGCTTCCTTTGGTGCCGCCTTTCGATTCACGATTGTTTCTATGCCAATGCCCCAAACGGGGAGCTGGAGAGACTGGACACTTGGGCCTCCTTGGACTCGCTCCCCCACAACGTGCTTATCTGCGGTGACTTCAATATGGTGGAGGATCATGTGGACAGATGGAACAACAAGGGTCGGGTTATCGACAGACGTGAGAAAGAAACTTGGGACAAAACGAAACTTAACTTGGATCTGGTCAAATTCAAAGACTCGAATGGCTTTCCATGGTGAAATCTCCAAACAGGTGAGGACTTGAGGAAAGCTAGAGTGGATAGATGCTACATTGCTCATAGCATTATTCATCAGTGGGGACATGCTTCCCTCTCGCAACACACTGACCTCGTCATCTCTGATCACTATCCGATCATTATCTCTTTCAAATCCCACACCAGGACCCATAAGGCTCCTTGGTTTCATGCCTGCTTGACTTCCTTCTCTCTCCCCTCCATCCATCATGGAATTTTTGAAGTTTGGAAGGGGGCTTTTGCCACATGCTCATCCCCAACCAAGAGCTGGAGACATGCGGTCGATAAGTCATGGCAGATCATGATAAGAACAAGGACGATGCTTCAGACTGTTTGGCACTCGCGTAGAGAAGCTCTATACCACATACTCAGGAGACTTGAAAAGGAAGTGAACAAAGGAAAAGTTCAATCATTGAAGGGTCCTCAAAGAATAAGATCACTACTGAGATACGAGGAAGAAATACAAAGGAAAAATTTGCAAATTTTCTTTAAGGAGGGGTGGGATGGCAAAGCTGACAAACCCACCAAAGAGATGTGCAACATTCTTGAAAGGAAACAAAGCAAAGATTTGATTCCCTTATTGATAGACTCAAATGGCAATGTATACAATATGGAAAAAGATAATATCGAAATAATTGAAGATCATTTTTGGAAACTCTTGGGGATCTCAACCCCTCTCTCCCCTCATAGACGTGACTGCATGGCGGCCATCTCTATGGTTTCCTCTCCTAGGATACCACACAACATTCGCTCCCTGCTTGATGCCCCTATCTCAGCAAAAGAAATAATTGAAGTCATTGTTTCGTCAAAGGCTGATCAATCTTGGAACCCATTATTGATATTTGGGAAGGTCTTGACTTTGCAGATGAGTCTAGGCAAGATGTGGTTTTCCTCAAGATCAACTTTGACAAAGCTTATGACAGGCTGGAATGGGAATATATTTTGCAAGCTCTTAAAGATCTCGGTTGTAGCAAAAAATTCACCAAGATGATCTTGACCCTTCTGGGAAACATGTCAACTCAAATTAATGTTAATGGACGTCTCTCGAAGACAATCCAATTAAAAAGATGTATTAGACAAGGGTGCCCATTGGCTCCCCTTCTCTTTGCCATCGCCACAAAAGGTGGGTGGTTGATATCAAGCAAAATGACTCAATCTGGTTTCCAATCCATGGCATTAGGAACGTGGAATCTTGGAACATCCAAAGTGCCAAGAGACTCTAGAACAAGGGCTTCAGGAAATGGAAACATCTCTCGAAATAAGACACCAACCAATGGATCAACTTTGAGGATATTGACTTGAGTGTTAGCATTACCTATGAAGAATGGAACATTTTACAAAGCAGACATCTTGCCTAGGACCGCTCTAAAGTCCATCTCCTCATGGGTCATGACTCGCCATGCCCACTGGGTCTCAGATGGCACAATGGTAAATGCCTAACAAAAATCCCGAATATCGAAGGAAATAATGATTACCAGGTCAACCTAAATAAGAAGTGGTGCTTGTCGTGGACACGGCTGCGATGGGATATGAAGTTCATGGCTATCTTGCACCCTCTCATAGAAAACAAAAAGTTTGTCCTCTTATGGCAAATTCTTCATCAAGGAATTTGGATCAACCTAAAGGCTAGCAAAATTTTTGGGGTATCTCCCTGGTGCAAGCATTGTTGCCGGTCCATTGAAGATGTTGGTCACATCTTCTTCACTTGTCCCAATTCCAACATGCTTTGGCAACTTGTTGGAAAGAAAATTAGTCTTGAGAAGCATATCAGTTGGAAACAAGATTTGCTAGGAGAAGGGATCGACTGCTCGGCGACTCTCTGGAATGCCATAAGAGGGGAGGTCCTCTAGAAGATCTGGTGGGAAAGATGTGCTTATAACTTTGGCGACTCCCTCAAAGAGTGGTTGATTGAGAAGTTACTTTTCCTCCTCGATAAAAGAATCACCAACCGTAAGAAATCCCACCCATTCAGGCATCATAAAGTACTCCTGGTGATGAACAACAAGCTTAAACCCAAGTGGGCCCTGCATGAGGGTGACGAGAAGGTGATTAACCTTTTTTGTAATGCCATCTAAACGTTGTAAGATCTCCCCTACTTTGTGGGATTTGGAGGGTCCCATGGGCACTAGTCCCCTTCTCATACTTTTCTTTTCCTTTTATTTAATACAAGTCCAAGAGAATAAGCTAAAGCCGAACTTCTTTTATATTTAAAAAAAAAAAGAAATCTCATAGATATGTCCCCAATACTTGAACTCAAGACGTCAAACCAGCTTGCACATTTTATAGTTCAAGTACTCTCCAAAATTCAAGACGGCAAACCACCTTGCACATTTTACAATGTAAACATTTTTTAGTTCTACATCCTGTCACGCGATAGAGAAGATGTCTTAAACTGACCAATCGCTTTTTTTAACTCCTATAATCTAAGTTTTTCTTATTATTATTATTATTATTGAAAATAATAGCTGGATTTTGCGCGTAATATGGGGCAAGCTCTAATGCACTTTTTGAGGAGACCCAAATATCTTTATGGGCTTACTTTATAAGCTGCAAATAGACGCGCTCGATATTACAAGTTACAACTCGTCTCTCTTGCACTGCTCTCCTAATTTTCACTCTCCTCCCAACCTTAAATAGCCCCTTCCTTTGGCACATCTAGAGACTTCTCTAAGGTCCAAACACTCCTCACATGGCCACTTTGAGGAGATGGAATAACCTCGAAGACTTGTGCTCAAGCCTTGGCTCCCCCGAGCTATGGTCCTTGGCTCGACTACGGTCCTCGATCAAATGCAGGTAGACCAATGGTAGACCATGGATGTTTAAATAAATCTAAAACCCTCCCCCTTCTAAAAATCAATGTCCTCAATGATCAAGGAAGGAAAATGTTTGTGAATCAGAGCTTTTGATTCCCAAGTAGCATCAATGAGTAGACGGCTAGTCCATGCTACTAAATACTCTGGTATCTAAGGAATCGACCAATTGAGGATCACAAAAAAATTCCATGGATCCATTTTAATTCCATCTATGGAAATTACATGTCCTAAGTACTCAACCTTAGATAAAAATAGTTATGTCTTCTCTGGGTTGACGTACAAAGTATTCTCCTCTAACATTTGAAAAATTATACACAAGTGACATTCATGTTCTTTCAAACTCTTACTATAAACCAACATATCATCTACAAAATCAACCACAAACTCACCAATAAAAGGACGAAAAATATCATTCATGAGCGTTATGAAAGTAGCTAGAGTGCTAGTTAAACCAAAATGCATTACAACATAATCATAATGACCAAATCTAGAACAAAAAGCTATTTTATGTACATCATTGTCCTTAACTCTTATTTGATGATAACCACTTTTTAAGTCTATTTTACTATATACAATAGCACCTCCTACTGCATCCAAAATATCCATATTTGTGCTTTATTGTAACTTTATTTAATGGTCTATAGTCTATACACATTATGAAGGATCCATCCTTTTTACAATCCAAAAGCACTAGGGCCATAAAAGGTGAATAATTGGATCTAATGTGTCCTTTGTCGAGATACTCCTCAACCATATAACATACTTCTACCTCCTCTTGCAGACCCATTTGATAAGATTGTTTGGATGATGGATGAGCTCTTGGTACTAGCTCAATCCTATGCTCCACTTTTCTATGAGGCAGAAGACTTGAAGACAACTTTGAAAGAAACAAGCGTTGAAATTTGGATTTCATTCTAGAAGCTAGCTGAGCTTCCAAACTAGTTTGAATCTATAAACTTTACAACTCTTTATGCTCAAAATATAAGAAATAAGGATACTTACACTCTTCTTTTACCATCACAAAGGTAGATGTTTGTCTGTACTTTTGAACGTCAGGATCTCTAGAATTTCTTTGTACTTATCTGCATAGTCATGCACTGTAAGTTGTCTCTGCTGCAGGAAGAACGAGGCATCTAAAGCCCTGATATGCTCCTCTAGAGAAACAAAATTATTGTAAAATATGACCTTAAAATCTGTCCAAGTGGCGGGTTCTATCTTGTCTTACTCTAGTCTTCTTCACCATCGATGGGAAACATCTGTCAAACTGTAAATGGCATGCTGGATCTTATGTTTCTCATCCTCAATATTGAAAACCCAGAAGCTTTGCTCCCACTTAATTATCCATTGCTCTATCACATCTACCATCTTGGCACTAACTTGTTTGTGGTACTTTGGTGGATTCAAGTCCTTTACTTGCCACTTGACATCTCTACTAGAAGATGCCCCCACATTTGTAAGTGTTATCGGTGAACTAGATGGTTAAGCAGATGGAAATTCCATATGCATTGGTGTACTGATTGGCGGCCCCTCTGGTTTCTCAATTGCTTTGAGGATCATATGAAGAGTATCCTCCATGCCTCTAACCTTGGCATTGACAGCTGTAATCTTCGTAGTGTAAGGCCGCTCAAGCTTGACCTCATCCATGGGGGTTAGAGTCTCATCCAGATTCATTCTAAACAAATAACATAATTGATAAGTCATTTGAATGCAAAATGCAATATCTAACTAACAATACTCCTAGTCCATAATTCGTTAATTCAAAACATGAATTAAAAAGATGTGTTGAGGGATTCTTTTGCAAAAAGGAACTTGAGTATTTGTAGGAGAAGGAAGGAGAAGAAGAAGTGAAAGCAGGCATCAGAAGATTTTGTATATTGATTACAAACAGAAAATACAATTATTATGTATAGAACAAGACCAATTGTTCTTTATGCGGAGTGCTTAATCTCAAAGAGTACACATATACACAAGGTGACAAGATACCCAAAGTTCCTTATGCCACCAACCTTTTCTGCACCAGACCTCCACCTTCCCCAAGAGCTTCCACTTGTGAACACCTTGCAATCAAGCTTCCAATAGGGTAGGAGGGAAGACACCTTCTGTTGACACACACACACACCCCTTCTCAATGGTACCTTGTGCAACTTTGATTGCCTTGCTTACTGGTTCTTCGCATTCCTTCTTTGCACACTAGATCACACTTCCTGCACACTTTGCCCTCACTTGCTTCTCTGCATCGAATACTAGTTCTATGTCTCTTGCTCTTCCCTCTAGTGTAGACTATGCTCTCACTTGCTTAGTCTAACTCCAAGAATAATGATCATGCTTAATGTGTCCATTCACTTACATATGCCGCTCCTAACTGATAGCATATCTTGGTGCTCACTTTGATGTCCCAAGAATGTCCAAAAGTGTGTACAACCAATGGCTTCCTATTTTGTCCTGTAGTGACTTTAGGAGAAAAACAAAATTTTAAATGGGAGCCATACATACACTTTTGCATACCGCTTCCTCTTCATATGCCTTCACTTTTGCCTTCACTTTTGCCTTCATTTCTTCAATATGCGTACCTAAGGGAGTTTCACATGAACCTTCGAAACACTTTAAAACCCTTGAAAACCTTACAGAAGATAATTTGCAACCTACATTCAACTTTTTGCAAAACCATAACCATTGTGAATAAATTGATTTTGCACTACCTATTCATCTTGATCAACTAGACTTTGAGCAACTTGACTTTTACCACTTTGATTTTGACCAGCTTGATTTTTTACTGCTTTGACTTTTACCAGCTTGACTTTGACCACTTTGACTTTAACTAGATCAATAGTTGTCCACCACCTGATGGGCTCTTCATCCCGGAGAGCTAATAGTCAAAGCATAAGCAGATAGGGTTCACCTTGATACCTATTTTGCACAACCTTCAAAATAACATTTGAGTAGCTACCAAGTCCACCAAGAGCAGGAAAGAACAATCACAGGGGAATAAACAAAATTGGATATCAACTGATTGAAGAAGCAGAAGGTGGATAATGAAGGGTATGAAAGAGAGCTTGGGGAGGGTTGAAGGGCTAAGAAGGATAGGGTACGGAGGGGGAAGGGTGGGGTTGGGTGGAGGAATAAAGGGAGGGGCAAGGAGTATGAATAAGGGCTCTAGAGAGGGCCAAAATGCTAAAAGATGAAAGCTACAGAGGGTTCATATGGAAAATGTGGAACATACGTGGAAGTTGAGCATGGAATAGACCATGTGGATCACGTGCGGGAGAAAAAACACATGACAAATGTGTACAAAACATGTGGGTTTTGATCAAAAGTAAGAGAAAAAATTTGTATTTTGGCAAAAGTAATGCAAAGACTCAGTCCATGAGTATCAAGAAACATGAAATTGATCCCAAAGGTGAAAAAAATGACCACACGAGGCACAATCTAGAGCCAAAATCATTTTGCAAAAAAAAAAAAATGTAACCACATCATAGGATAAAACTTATCCTATGGTATGTGGGGGGAAAGGGGGGTGGAGAGAGAGGTTAAAGAGAGGATAGAGGGAGAGTAGAGAGAGCTTACAAACAAGTAGAAAGATGTTAGAGAGAGAATAGAGAGAGAGTAGAGAGAGGTAGAGAGAGGTGGAGAGAGAAGATAAAGAGAGGTAGAGAGATGCAAAGAGAGAAGGTAGAGAGAGAAAAGCTTTTTTGTTAATAAAAACAAAAGCTAGGACCGCTTTCTTTTTTTAAATATCTAAAAAATAAGCAAAAAATTCAAATAAAATCCCAAAAAACTCCAAAAAAAATCTCTAAATTCTAAAAAATCTTTCACACTAAAGACCACATAAATTTTCCTTTTTTCTTCTAATTTATGAAGAAAAATAACTTTGAAAAAAGATAAAAAATCGTAAAAAACCAAAAAAAGTCTAAAAATTCTTAAAATTTCTAACAAGGTGTTCATTAAAAGGGCTATGAAATGGCTTCTAAAATTCATAAAAAATCAAAGGAAAAGCATGAAAATTGATGAAAACTAATGAAATGTAAGCAAAAAAATGATACGAGAAGGCTATGTATAACCTGGACAGCTTTTGCAAGTTTCAGGTGATCGAGAAAGCTTTAATTTTGCTGATGATAGGCCTTGAGCCTAGACATGATGACTAATGGAAGCTCTGTTCAGTCCACCATCTCTAATTGTACCACTTGATTAGAGTTTTCTTCCTTTTGGACACACTAACATCTGATAGGGCCACCATGAATCCTTCATTGGAATAACATTTTCAGCATACTCCATCTTTTTTTCTCTATTTTAGCTAATTTTGGAATTAATTCATAACATTTCCCTCTTATTGTTCCAACTTCTTCAGCCAATGGAATCCTATGTTTGCAAAGTCCTGCGTACTCCTTCCACATCCTTGTAAAGCCTTGTAGTTATTGCCATAAAAATGATCATAACATATGATATCCATACATCTATCCATAACAAAGTGGCCACTGATATAGGATTTGAAGTAGCTTCATTAATGTTGCACTTAAGGATATTTTTTTCTTCTTTCTTCTATGGCCTGTGACTAGCTCACCCGATTTAGTAACCTAAATTATATCCAATTTTCCTTCATAAAATTCCTCTCTCCTTGAGTTGTTTGGAAAAGTTCCATAGCAGGAAGATGAGTCTTCTCCATCTCATCTTCATATAAATCCATCTCTAGGTTGTTGAACATATCTTTTTCCATACAAATACCAATTGTTTGTATCATGTTGGTATGTCTTTGGTTGTCTAGTCCTTATTCTAAAAGTATCTGTTGAAGCTCTTTTCCCTCTTTTTTCACCCACATAGTATCCTTACCCCAATAATGCAGCACATTGGCAATGCCTTAACCAAGGTTTCCTAGTCAACAAGGGGAAACTTCCATCTACCTGTGGCAACTTTAAGACAACAAAATCCAACTTAAACATGTTACCTTGTATCTCAACTGGGACTCTAGGGACCACTCCCATAGGTCTTACTATGATTTGATTTGTGAATGCCACAGTGAAGTTGGCAGGTCTTAAAGGTTGGAGTCCAAGCTTTTTCATTGTATGTTCAGGCATCAAGCTAATGCTAGGGCCTCCATCCACAATAGCTCCTTGTAATTGATGTCCTCTAATAGCGATTTTTAGAGGTGAACTCTTATAATATGTGAGGGGCGCTTCCCTTATAATTTTATCCTTATTCATAGGAGTAGCCTTTGCCACTAAAGTTGTTGTGGAGGCTTCATCAATGATCTGCAAGACCTTTGACCTAAATTTTGCATCCATATTTATTAAATAAAAAATACTGACCTCCTTTTTAATTGATTTGAGTAGTCTTGAAGCCTCAGATTCCTTAAGATTATGGGCTCTATTTGATTTTTCAAATTGCACACAAGCCCTACTGAATGCATGCCCAATGACATCACTAATACCTATGAGCTCTTCTTTTTGCCCAAATTGTATCTTCACATGTATTGGCCTTGTTTTTGGATATCCCTTTGTCCTTGTCCAATCCAATATTACTTGACTCTTGGCGTATGGCTATTTGAGCCTTCCCCTTGCTTCTTGTCCGCATTACAAAAGAGTGAATTTCTTCTAACTGCACTACTCTGGTAGATGGTGATGACACATTGAATTTTTTTGCAACTTTTTCTTTGTTCAGAGAGATCATTTGAATGTGAGGTCCAAATGTAGATGCATGGTTCCTTGGACAAAAACTTGTATAATGATCCCTAGCCTCTGGGTAGTTTTTGCAAGGTGGGGCATTTTTTGATAGAGGGTACCTACTTTGGTAATATCCACATTAGCCACATCTAAAACAAATGATTGGCCTCCTATACCCATTTCCAAAGTTATCCCTAGGTCAAGGGTTATAAGTGTTACCATGATTGGGTGCAGCTACCATCACATTAGCTGGGGGTTGGGCTCCTCCTTATCCCCGATATGTTTATGCAGACATCCCTCTTGACTAACATTCTTGGGCCTCATGACCCGCTTTCCTGCATAATTGGCAAGTCACACTTAAAAGAGGACACTCACTTATCACATGATCCTGTTTGCTGAACATGGTGCACCACAATCCATTTTTGATGCCCGTCCATGAAGTTCCTGTAGTTCTTGTCGTAGTTGTGATAACTCCATTGCTTGAGTCTCTTCTTCTTTCTGTAGCTTTAAAGCTTCAATTTCTCTTCTCAATTGAGTTACTGTATTTTCTTCTTCTCTTTGGGGCTTGTTCCTCCTTAGACTCTCAAGTTCCTTTCTCAAGGATGTGTTGGGGCTTCCTGTTATCATGCACATGAGTTGAATAATTTTCATATGAGTTGAATAATTTTCATATGAGTTGAATAATTTTCATATGATTTGAATAATGTTTATGTTACACTTATGTGTTCCTCGAGTAGCTTTGATGTGAACCTTTTCCCTATACATGGGCACTTTTTACTCTAGTGCTGGCTAGAGTTTTTTTCCCCATGTTACCACATACTTGATACTCTCATATGTGGTGGTACTTTGTACTTAGGGATATTATTCAGCTCTTACTTCAGTTCAGTTCATCGTCAATAGAGAGAGCTATTCCAGCCATCATCTTCTACGTGTGTCTTGCTGCATTTGTGCTCCTTGTGTGTGCTTCTTGTGTGTCTCTCGCACTTCTACACACACCCAACAGTGGTATCAGAGCAGGTTCAACTTCTTCTCAAGTTTTGGTTTTTCGCGTCGTGGCGCGCGCGCACTTTAACAGTGCAAATTGACTTCGAAGCATAGAAGAGTGAATTTCAGCAGCCAAGAAACATTTCCATCAGGTGCGCTGGGGTTTTACCCCCATTTGTGCAGTCAGAATCGCCATCAGAGTGACGGTTTGTGAGTTGAAATTTCTGCACTCATTTCAACTTTCGTCGAAGTGAAGATTTTGTCACATTCTTGTTCCTTAGTGAAATGGCGGGCATCAACGACTTTTTTGGCATGCTTCAAGCTGAAGATAAGCTTGATGGGACCAACTATCCGATGTGGTCTTACATGATGAAGCATGTTCTTGTTGCTAAACAACTTTGGAACATAGTGGCAGATGTAGATCGAAGACCTGTAGGTGCTTCTACTTCACAGTCTACTGTCACAGATGGAGCTTCTTCTTCGAGTACAGTGGTTTCTCCTTCTCCACCTACACAGGAGCAGCTTAGATGGGATGGAAAAGATGCTGAAGCTCATGCTTTGATTGCGCTTTCAGTGAAGCGTCATATAGTTCCACACATTCGGTCATGTTCTACATCGAGACAGGCATGGGACACTCTTGCTTCTTTGTATGCCGTGCATAATGAAGCACGTGTTGCATACTTGAGGAAGAAACTTGAGGATGTATGTATGGACGAAAATGAGTCAGTGGATGTGTATGTGACACGCATCAAGGACTTGAAAGAGCAATTGGCAAACATAGATGAGATCATTCCAGATGCATCACTCATTTCTACATTGTTGAAAGGATTACTGGAATCTTTTCAAAGCTTTGCTACTACACTCTGTTTGGTTGCAAAAGGAAATCCTAATATGTATGCATTTGATGAGGTTGTGTCTCTTCTTTTGCAAGAAGAGCAATCTAGAGTGAATAGGAGTGGTTTGATTGAGGGAACGCAAGCACTTGCTATCTCACAAAAGGGAAAAAGCAAGTATGATTGAGCTTTGGGTTCATCAAAACCAAAGCCTCAAGCTTCCTCTTCCACTCATTCCTCTAATGATGGTGGTTTGTAAAAGAAGAAGAGATGCAAGTATTCTCGGAAGGATGGTCATACTATTGCTGAGTGTAGGAAGCTTGCTAAATGCAATGAAAAGAAGAAGGAATCCGGCATGTCTATTGCTGAAAATTCAGTAAATGCAAAGAATGATGAAGCTAACATGGCTCAAGATTTTTGGGCATGTGTAGTTACATTTCATTATGATGCTTCTTTACATTCTAAATGTATGGTTGTGAGTGAGGCTGATTCGGATTGGTTCTTTGATAGTGGTGCTTCAAAGCACATAACATCATGCAAAAGATTTTTTGCCTCTTTGAAAGATGCACCTAAAGGAGGACATGTGGTGTGTGCAAACAATGCCTCTTATCCTATCATTGGAGTAGGAGAAATTGAGCTTACGGCTGCAAATGGAGCTGTGATTCTCTTGAAAAATGCATTGTATGTGCCCGATATCAAGAAGAACTTAATTTCAGTTCCGTTGATTGCCAAAGCTAGACTTCATGTACACTTTGTTGATGATAAGTGTATGGTTCATGATTTCAGCAATGGCGATGTTATCTTGATGTCTGGTACATTATGTAATGGTTTGTATCGCATGGATACATACAAGAGGGCTGCCTCAAATGCCTTAATTGCTCATACTTCTTCCATGGCTGAAATGGAGCTTTTGCATGCTCGTTTTGGTCACTTGAACTTCAATAGTTTGCTCTACTTGCAAAAGAAGGACATGGTTATTAGCTTGCCTACACTTGATTCCATTGAAAAGCATGCATGTGAAGGTTGCATTCTTGGAAAAATGCATCGTGCTTCTTTTCCAAAAGATAGTCATACACATACTACAAAAAAATTGCAACTTGTTCATAGTGATGTATGTGGTCCGGTCAAGACTCCATCTTTTGGGAAGCATGTATATTTTGTTACCTTCATTGATGATGCTACTCGCCATACATGGGTGTATCCTATGAAAGCAAAGAATGAGGTATTTTCTTGCTTCAAAGCATTTTTAGCTATGGCTGAAAAGTTTTCTTCACAAAAGCTTTTGACTCTATGCACGGATCGTGGTGGTGAATACATGTCACATGAGTTTCATGTTACTCTTCGTGAAAAAGGTATTTCACACCAATGTACGGTGCCATATACACCTCAACAAAATGGTGTTGCCGAGCGTAAAAATAGAACTCTACTTGAAATGGCACGATGTATGGTTAAAGGAAAGCATCTTCCTCATAAGTTTTGGATGGAAGCGGTCATGTGTGCAAATTATGTGTTGAATCGCTTCCCTACAAAAGCATTGAGAGTCATCACTCCTTATGAGGCTTGGAATGGTCATAAGCCTATGGTTAGTCATATGCGTGTGTTTGGTTGTTTGGCATATGCTCTTGTGCCATCACAACAACGTCACAAACTTGATGACAAGGCAAAGAAATGTATATTTGTTGGTTATAGTGCTGAAAGTAAGGGATATCGGTTGTACCATCCATTGACGAACACAATTATTGTGAGTTGAGATGTGGTATTTGCTGAAAATTCAGTTTTCCCTCTACTTGAATGCAAAAAACTGCCAACAGTTAGCTCACAAGATGCGTTCGATACACTCATGCCTTTGTTCCAAAATGGTGCGCTTGACTATGGCCATGTAGACCAGCCAACTGAGGTTCAAAGGGCTGAAAAATTCTAGCCAAATAGAGCTGAGAATGCAGAGAATTTCCAGCCAAACATGGCTGAAAAAATTCAACCAAAAATTATCAAAACTGCTAGAAATTTCCAGCCACATATGGCTGAACATTTGCGTCAAAATATGGTTGAAACTGAGCATGATAGCCGACGCATCATGTACATATTGAAGATGTATTACATAATGAACGCATGTCTATCAAGAGTGCACAATCCATGCCAAAGTGGCTGAAACAAACTTTGCAGGACAGCAAATTGAGTGCACCTTTACTTGGTAGAACAAGATCAAGCTCTCACCATGCATCAAGTAATTTTGTGGATTATTATCTTATTGCTACAGCATGTAATGAAGAGCCACTTTCTCTTGAAGATGCATGTGATGATCCACAATGGATGAGTGCTATGCAATCAGAAATGGATTCCATACATAGGAATGGTACTTGGGAGTTATGTGAATTGCCAAAAGGAAAGAATGCCATTGGTACAAAGTGGGTTTACAAGATTAAGAGAAAATCTGATGGTAGCATTGATCACTACAAAGCTAGATTGGTTGCCAAAGGATATGCGCAACAATATGGCATTGACTATGAGGAAACTTTTGCACCTACTTCACGCATGACTACCATTCATACCGTGGTTGCATTGGCTGCCCATCGAGGTTGGAAAGTGCATAAGTTGGACATAAAAACAGCCTTCTTGAATGGTGATTTGCAAGAAGAGGTTTATGTGAAGCAACCTCCTGGATTTGCTATGAAAGGGAAAGATCATATGGTTTGTCGCTTGCATAAAGCCTTGTATGGTCTCAAACAAGCTCCACGTGCATGATATGACAAAATACATAAGCACTTGATTGCTCTTGGCTTCACATGTAGTCCGATTGAAAGCACACTCTATGTACGCAAAAATGGGGTTGATCTTATAGTGCTTGTTCTTTATGTCGATGACATACTCTTGACTGGGTCATGTGACGCAAAACTTGACATTCTTATGGCTGATTTGCAGCATAGTTTTGATGTCACTTATCTTGGTCTTTTGAGCTACTATCTTGGCAACTAGTTTGTATCCGTTGAGGGGGGAATTGTTATGCATCAAGCAAAGTATGTTGAAAAACTACTTCAGTGTTTTGACTTTGAGGATTGCAAGCCAGTTTCCACACCAGTTGAGACAGGATTTAGATTCTCAGTTGAGGATTCCAGTGATGCATTTGACACTTCTCTTTATCAGCAGGTTGTGGGATGTCTTATATATGCATGCAACACAAGGCCGGATATACAGTATGCAGTTTCCTAGTTGAGTCGATTCATGCATAGCCCTGGCACTAAGCATTGGCAAGCGGTGAAACGTGTGTTTAGATATCTTAGAGGCACTTTGAGCTTAGGTCTCTTTTATGGCAGAGATGTTCAGCCATGTTTGCATGCTTTTACAGATAGTGATTGGGCTGGTTGTTATGCTACAAATGTATCCACTAGTGGTAATTGCTTTTTCCTTGGAGACTCATGCATATCTTGGTTGAGTAAGAAGCAACCTACAGTGGCGACATTGAGTTGTGAAGTTGAGTACAGGGCAGTTTTCATAACTACAGTGGAGTGTATATGGCTGAGACGCCTATTGATGGATCTTTGCATGGAGATTGATGTTGCTACGCATATTCTCACTGATAGTCAGAGTGCTTTGGCTGTTGCACGAAACCCAGTGTTTCATACACGGAACAAACATATTGAGGTGCATTATCACTATGTGAGAGAGCGCCTTCATGCAAGAGATATTGATTTGGTATATGTGCCTACACAAGATAATGTGGCAGACATATTCACCAAAGCTCTTCCACGGGAAAAGTTTGAAGCTTTTCGCAAAGCTTTAGGCCTGTTACCTTGTGGGGTGTTGAGGGTTCCAAGGTTCAACACAACATCTAAGTAAAGAGCAAATCAGAATTACACATTTTCCATTTGCACTGATCTTCATTCACAGAGATTCCACCGAAATCATATTTGAAAGTTTACCGTAATTTTCCATTCCGGTAGCTTCTACCAATTCAGAATTACACAGTTGCATTTTAGATTACACATTTCGAAGGTTAACAGGTTCTTACACACTCACAGACACACGAGTTTCAATGCGCTTCTGTGTAGATAATTTGAAACTCTCTATAGACTTAGCGGAAATAGAAGATTACAAACAAGAACCCTTGTCTTGCAGGTAGTTTCGTTCTTTCTCTAATTGACTTAACGCCGTGATTACAGAATTGTAAGTATTAGAACTTCATAGATAGTATTTGATACATCACTCGATTACATCAATCACAGTCTGTATAATGTTTCCTGCAGAACCTGTTTTCCGGTCCTCCAAAGTCCCTGTCAGCCAAGCTTCTTCTCCCCACGGTTGTCGTGCTCCTTCCTTTTGTAACGTCTTCTCTCCTTCCTATGACATGTCCCTTTCTATCTCAACATAACCGTCTTTTTCTTTTTATTTTATTAAAATCCAATACACCAAAAAGATATATCTAACTAGATAATATCTACATTTAACCATTTTTCAAATTTCAAATTAATCATTCATCTTCCAGATTTCCCTGCCTTCAACACCTCGCACAGCTCGGTGGGTAATTTTGTCAAAAATTAGACTAGAATTTAGCAATCCCTTGATCATATAAAATTATTTCCTGCGACTGTTTGGAAATATGCACTTCTTCCACTTCACTCTTCCGATTCTACAAACTATTGACATCCTCCTCTGCACTAACCTGCTTTCCCTGAAAGTCTGCATCAATAATAAACTGCTGCTTCTCAATTAATATGTCCACCTTTTCTTCTAGCTTCCTTTGCAACAACTGTTCTTGCAATTCCTTAATTATCTGTGTCTGTTCTTCAATTTGCTTCTCTTGCTTTGTAATTACACATACTAGATCTTTTTCATACTTTGACACAAAGCATGTCTGGATCTATTCATGCTGAAGCTTAAACATACTGAGCCAACGACTTTGGAAAACATTCCAAATGTCCTGAACATACTTATGCAGTTGCTGCTTCAATAATCCTCTATCTGATCTTGTCATTAATGTAGCATCTAACTCCACATCTTCATCTTTTAACATCTGCTTTTCTAACTCCTGCAAAACTTGTATTCTCGAATGAAGAATCACTTGTTCCTTCTACAAAGTACCATTAAGTACTAAAAAATCCATCATCTCTTTTTGAATTTGTTCTTGCACAGACTTCTGCCATTCTTCAAATTCATGCATAGACCGCTTTATACTAGACAATTCTATCACATATTGCATCTTGTCCTTTTGCAATTCCTCCAACATTCATACATTCTGATTCAACGCTTCCTGAAGTGTTTTAGCCTTCTTCTATAAAGACTGATAATCATCCACATTAATAAGTACTTTTGTCTGCTCATGCCGAGACAATCTTTCCTCTTGCAAAACTAAAAAATCAAAAAAATTCCTGCAACCTCTTCTTCATTCCTGGTACATCATAATCTGTAGTGTTAATTGATTGGTGCATAACATCCTTCGACATTTTCTCACCTACTGCTTGTAGCTGTTCCTCCAATCTTCTCTTTTTAAACAACTTAAAAATTGTTCCGAGTGCTTTCGGATGCTCAACACCATTTGGCACCTGCAACAAAATATCCTCCTGTATCCCTACTTCTCGTACATCAGGTTGAATCATCTGAATAACCGATTTCAGCTCTTGTGCAGTATAACCTGCACGGAGAAGATCCTCACACGTCTCTGAAGGTCTATTCATTACTTCTTTCACTGCTAGCTGTTCTTGCTCTCGACTCATCGACTCATGACCATGAAGATTTATCTCCTTTGGCCATACTATCTTCTGACCATCGACTAGCTGCACGAACTCAAATAATGCTAAATATGCTGATAGCCTACTATTTGATTGCGTTCTACGCCTATCACCAACAAATATCTCACTATGCATGTGATCATACACCCAATGAGCCCAACTTACTTTTCCACTTGCCTCTGCATAAGCCAAAGGTGCAAAATTCTCTTTGGACATATAATCATATTTGAGGATAAAACACAACCTTTCCAAATACCATTTTAACTACTCCCTTCGAACATAACTTGCGTTCTTCATCATGTAGTACTGTCGTCCCCCTTCTTTGGGTCCAAAATCTTTCTTCAAGGCCTCGTGCGAATACTTTGGAATGACTACATCATCGTACATAGGCAACTAAAATAATTCTGCAACTAATTCCAGTGAAAATTTTACCTGAAGTGCTAACTAACCCTTCGTTTTCCGAATGATTTCCAGCTGGCTCTTTGCATAATAATTGCATCTCCAGCGCGCCCATGGCAACGTAGCGAACTGAAATAACCCAATCCTTCTGAGTCAATTCTCATTTCAGAGAAGATTGTGTATCAACTTCCACTTTAAAGTCTGTGAGTGGCTCCATAAGCGTTTGCACAAACTTAGTCGTTGCAGATGGCGTCGATATTTCATCTTCATCCTCCTGTAACAAACTATTACTCTCCTCCGTTGTGGTTTCTTCCTTTCGCACTACAACTTCTCTCCTTCTCATACGCCTTCTCATGGCTCCTGATTCAGGCACTAACACAAAAGACGTAGGAAAAAGCATTATCTTGGGAGCCATTAAATAGAACTGAAAATATCCGTTCCACAAGTGCGAATGCTTGAACTGCCACTGAGTGCAATGATGGACGTACTTACGCACGTAACCCTTCATACAACACAATAATATTGTAGTATAGAATACCATAAACATCATCATCAGTCAGTTGCCCCGCATATCAATAACCCACTTAACAAATCTTCTACGCGTGCCAGAAGAATCATGGAACTGAACACTCATGCGCACTTCAAGAATACGAAATTGATATTTAAATTCCTCAATACTACATTTTATGATGCAAAAACTTCCAACCATACAATTCCGACAAATTGTATTTTGCAAGATAATAATTGGTTGAAGACTAGCTTTCTTTTCATATTCCCCTCGATGCCTCTGCTCCTTATAGGTCTGCTGACTCGTAATATGGAGTATACTTATTTCCAACACCTCATTACTTGCAGACCCAGAATATCCCTTAGTTTGTACACCCCGATTCAGCAACACTTCCTTATCCATCATTGGCCTTGTGCTAACCCCTAACATACTATTGAACTGCAACTGTAAACCAAGTCTCCATTGTAATCGTAAAAATTTACTTAATGTGGTTTTGGACCAACACGAGGTCAAAAAACACTTTACCACATATAAAAATGTAGAGAAATAAACTCTTTTACTGCGATGATCACAAACATTGCTGAAGTGATGTTCTGGATTATGAACGACTTGCACCACATTTTAGCAGATAACCAATCCAAATGTGGCGGCTTCCCTTGAAATAATTTTAGCCTAAATCCATTTACTGATTTGTCCATCCATGTGCCAAACACATCTGCCACTCGAAAAGTGCCTTGACCCAAATCCTACACAATCTGATATGGGCCCCTGTATCTCAATGTAAGCTTTCATCGATGGGGTCCTAGCTTAGAATTATACACCATCACCCAATCGCCTTCTTTAAATAACTTAAACTTCACATTCTGATTGACCCAAGATTGTCTCTGCCTTTGAATCACCTCTGTAATATATGCACTTATCAAACAATCCTCCTCAATGTGTAAAAGATATTTACTCCTGTGTTTAACCGATAGCTCAGGCGACATCTTCTCTACCGTAATCCGCAAACTTGGAACTACAAACTCCATAGGTACTACTGCCTCCAATCCATATACAAATCAGAAAGGTGTCATTCCTGTTGTCACTTTAAATGCTGTTCTGAATGACCACAAAGCTGAGTCAAGAAACAAATCCCAATTTTTCTGATTTTCATGCACTAATTTTTTAAGAATACACATTAAAGTTTTATTCGTGCTTTCTGCCTGCCCATTCGCTTGAGGATGATAGGCTGTAGTCTTTTTATGCAGGATTAAATGAATCCTTGTTAACTCTGAAATCACCTCATTCAGGAAATGAGTACCTCTGTCACTCACCAACTCAATCGAACACCCAAACCTGGTCATAATATTATGATAAAGAAATTTCGCCACACTTGTTGCCTTATTATCCTTCAATGCCACTGCTTCCACCCATTTCATATAATAATCGGTTGCCACCAATATATATCTATTACCCCGCTGAGTGGTAGGTTTAATAGGCCCCACAAAATCCATGCCCCATTTTTGGAAAGGATCCAGTGGTAATACCGGATGATCAGTCATTCGATCAAAATTATTAGGTTGGCCTAACCTTTGGCAAATCACACATTCTTTAGCATACTCATGCGCATCCTTTAACACCATCGGCCACCACAACCCAGCTTGTAATACCTTCTTGCCTGTAATATCCCCTGATAAATGACCCCTTGCTGAACCTGAATGTGCTTCCTGTAAGACAGCTGGTTGTTCAAAATTTGGTACACACCTCCTTATAACCTGATCCACACCCTTCTTGTATTATGCCCCTGCTATAACCAAATACGGCCTACTTTTAAGAGCAAACTTCCTCCTCTGATCAGGTGTAAAATACTATGGTAATGCACCCTCTGTCACGAAAATTAATAACTAATCATACCACGAATCTGCCTCTACCACTTGCGCCGTAAACAAGTAAGCATCCGGAAATACATCAAGTGCACCGGTGGGTGTTTCTCCTGATTCCAATCGACTAAAATAATCTGCCATCGCATGCTCTTTCCCTAGAGTATGCACAATCACAAAATCAAATTCCTGTAACAAAAGCATCCACCTGGCTAATCGGCCTGTTAATAAGGGCTTCTTGATTAAATAAACCAAAGCGCGATGATCCACATGAAAAACCACTTTATTTCCCAACAAATAATGTCGAAACTTGTTAAGGGCATATACCATCGCCAAAGCTTCCCTTTTCGTCACCGGATAATTTCTTTCAGTCGTAGCCAATACTCTACTGGCATAATAGACAGGTCTATACCATCCTTTATCTTTCTGCTGCATCAAAACTACTCCTACGGCCACATCTGATGCATCAACAAATATGTGAAATGGCACTAACCAATCGGGTGGTTGCAAAATAGGTGCTACGGACACCATCTTTTTTAACAACTGATATGCTTTCTCTTGAGCATCGGCCCACATAAACGGAACATCCTTCTTGGTCAAATGCGTCAGTGGTAAGGAAATGTTTGCTAAATATCTTAAGTATCGGGAATGCCACTTAATTTGACCCACAAACCGCATTACTTCTTTAACGTTGGTCGGTGCTTTAGCCGTACTTATAGCTTCAATTTTCTTAATATCAATAGCCATCCCTGCTTGTGATATAACATGGACCAATAAAATACCACTTCTTATCGCAATCACACTTTTAAACGGATTCAATACCATCCTAAACTGCCAACATCTTTCAAAACATGCCTTCAGGTGTAGCAAGTGCTTAATCATTTCACTGAAGACCGAAAAATCGTCGACAAATACTTGCATAAAGTCCTGTAAATAAGGTTCAAACACTTTATGCGCCACATAATTGAACGATGGCGGTCCATTCTTCAAGCCAAAACTCATGACGGTAAACACATAAGCACCAAATTCTGTAGTAAATGTTGTTTTATGCTGATCCTCCTCAGCCACACTAATCTGATTATAACCGGAAAATCCATCCAAAAAACTATACATTTCATGGCCTACTACTGCATCACACACGGCATCACAAAACGGCATAGGAAACGGGTCTGTAACCGTTGCCGCATTTAACTTTCTATAATCAACACAAATTTTGAGCTTTCCATTCTTTTTGGGGACCACTATGATGGGAGATAGCCAAGTCACGTGATTCATTGGTTTGATAAATCCGACTGCCAACAATTTATCAATTTCTTCCTTCACCTGTTTGGCAAAGTTAGGATTCATTCTATATCTTTGCTGCGCCACAGGTACTGCATCCGTCTTCAAATTAATCCTGTGTTGATGCAACTGCGGATCTATGCCTTTTACTTGAGTATAATCCCAAGCAAACACATCTACATACTCTTTAAGCAGGCAAATAAGATCCTCCTTAAACTTTCCTTCCAATGTTTTACCAATCCGCACCATCTTGGGTTCAGCTTCAGTTCCTAAATAAACCTCTTGAAGCTCCTCCTCCTTCACGCGCATAGAACCTGCATACTTCTGATCATACATCCTTTCCGCCTGCATAATTATCTCTTCCTCCTGTTGTTCCATCTGTTGCTGCACCGGAATGTCCATACGTTGATCAAATATCTTTTGTAAATGGGCACCTGCCACCTGTTCACCAGGAACTGGCCCTTCTACATTTGGCCCACCACTATGATCCTTACTTAATACTCCTGCAACATCGACTTCTAATACCCGCACCACCGTTGGGTTTTCTTGCAAAAACTTTTCCTCTTCATCATCTTCAATCTCATCCGCCAAATTAATAGTCTGAGCCATAAGTGGTTTCTCCTATACCGACATATTTTTTCCTCCACGCATAGGAATCGTCAACTGCTTTTTCCCCTTGGTAATCATTACTACATTCAAGCCCCAATCCTGCTTGACTTTGGCGAGTTGAAACCAAGGTCTCCCTAACAACATTTCATACGGATACGCAGACTCAATCATTCGGATGACCACAAAATTGACCATAAATGTCATGCCAGAGATGGTAATTTGTTGTTGCTTCAGAATGCCTACTGGCTGTACTCGTGTTTGATCCGCCATCTTTATCTGAAAAGGTGCTGGAGCCAATACCCCTCTTCTCATTTCAATAAAAATATGCTCAGGTAATATGTTTACCCCTGATCCTCCATCAAGCAACACTTCTGTGAATCGCCGCTGGTTGTACTGCACCTGAATTACTGGTACTACAAAATCCACATCTGCTGGATCAATACTGTTGGCTGAGATTGAAGGGATCGACCTAGTTCCGGGCTCGGCATGATACCCAAGTAGCTTTCTCAACAATTTCTCTTGAAACACAGGTACCAAAGATAACAGTTGATCCAAGGACAACTGTAATGGTGAGCTAATGATTTCATCAAACCAATCATTTGCCAAGTCTTGCTGACACCGCGCCTTATCCCGCTCCATTATGGGAGGTATCAATTTCACACCCTGTTGTTGCTCGGTCTGACCTCCACACCTCGCCTGATGAGGAGACTCGTCTCGAACCTGCTTCAAAACCTTGTCTCGGATTTGCCTTTGTTCCTGCCAATCAATAGGGCCTTTATTCCTTGATCTTGTAACCGCCAACACTTCAACCTCTTTACCTTTCCCACATTGTTTACAATCACACTGCCATTGGTTATTATTCTTAACGTGCATTCGATCAGATGTACTGGGTGCATCATGGGCTCTATCCGCTTGATCTGGCCATTCTATCAGCATGGCATTCGCCTGAGCCGCCTGTTGCCCCTGTTGTTGATGTTGTCCCTGTTGATTATGCTGATTATACCTAATAACGGGTATACCTCTTTCTTCACGATGCTTTACCCACAAAGGGCAATTTGGCCCTATCCAATGATCGGGAGCTGAACAATATCCACAAGGCATTACCCTTGGTGGTCGACCTTGGTGATTGCCTTGTTGGTTATTCGCTTGCTGATTCCCTTGATCTCTCCATGGGGGTCTTACTTGTTGCTATCTCTGAAAATTACCTCGCCCTTGGATAGGAATAGCGATGAAAATCGCGATTCTGTGAAAATTCAAATTTTTTTGAAAAATCACGATTTTCTGTTTTCCCGCCTAAAAGTTGGCTGAAAGAATCATGATTCTGTGGTCATTCTCAGAATCACGATTCTGTGATTACACGATTTTCAAAAAACCACAATTCTGTGAAAACACGATTTTGTGAAAAAGGCGATTCTGTGAAAACACGAATTTTTGCTCAAAATCACGATTTTCAAAAACACGATTCTGTGCTCAAAATCGCAATTTTCAAAAACACGATTCTCTAGTCAAAATTGCGATTTTCAAAAACACGATTCTGTGCTCAAAATCACGATTTTCAAAAACACAATTCTCTGCTCAAAATCGCGATTCTCACAAATCACGATTTTCAGCCAAAAACACGATTTTGTGAGAACACGATTTTCAAAAAACCACGATTCTGTGAAAACACGATTTTCTATTGACAATCGCGATTTTCATGGCAAAAACACGATTCTGAGAAAACACGATTCTGTGGTTGTGCTCAAAATCGCGATTCTCACAAATAACGATTTTCAGCCAAAAACACGATGTTATGAGAACACGATTCTCTAAAACACGATTTTGTGAATTACGATTCTTTGTGACAACATCACGATTTTCAAAAACACGATTTTTTATTGGCAATCGCGATTTTCATGTCAAAAACACGATTCTAAGAAAACACGATTCTGTGGTTGTGCTCAAAATCGCGATTCTCACAAATCACGATTTTCAGCCAAAAACACGATACTGTGAGAACACGATTCTCTAAAACATGATTTTGTGAATTACAATTCTCTGAGACAACATCGCGATTTTCAAAAACACGATTTTGTGCTCAACATCGCGATTTTCAAACAACACGATTTTGTGCTCAACATCGTGATTTTCAAAAACACGATTTTGTGCTCAACATCGCGATTTTCAAAAACACGCTTTTGTGCTCAACATCGCGATTCTTTGACTTCACAGCATCGCGATTCTCTGATTTCATACAATCGCGATTCTCTTGAAGTTCACAAAATCGCGATTCTCTTGAAGTTCACAAAATCGCGATTTTTTCCAGAAGGTCCTATTTGCCTGTTTTGACCCCCAGGAGCCTGATTTGACATAACTTTTTCATCCAAAGCCCATTTTTTGAGCTCTATAGCTCGTTGGAAAGCTCGTTTCAAATCCTACACGATCTCAAATATTTTTTTCAAGAATAACGCGTTGATTTTGAGATAGGATAATTTGAAGTTGACCCTCAAGTGGGACTAGGGAACCAAGGGGGCTCCAAAGAATTTTGAACCATACCAAAGGGAAAATTTGGACTCTTGACCAAAGCTTATGAACCTGAGATCTGGTAGACACTTAGGCAAGGATAGATGAAGCATTATATCTTCTCAGTCCAGTGTCAACCATACAGCTAAGTCTTGGGCACAACAACTAAGTGGTCATCCTTACGGTCTAAGTTCAGACACAAGTGACTTAGAAATGTCTTTTAGCATGGGGAAACCTGCAGGTGGCTCAGCGACTGCCCATCTACAAACACCAAAAGATCCCTATAAGACATAGTTGGAATATATTCGGACCAACCGATTAGGTGCTCGCATCTATGAGGATGGCCTGAGGCGATCAGTGGTCCAACTCAAAAATCCAGATCAATCCTTTGGACTTGAACACCTGGTGGTCAAGTTCGAAGAGGGTTCATACATTGATAAGGAAGGAACCATGTATGTGGTTACCAACCAACCAGATAGGACCGATGAGTTTGGAAATATCATTCATGAGAATGAGATAGGAGACCTAGAACAAGGAAATGTAGGACAAGGACCCTAGACTCTTAGAGGCAAGTCAGTTTTGACCAGAGTGATCACTCCAGACTGGATCCCTCAAGACAACAAAAGCATAGAACTCTTCTTGAATAGAGAAACAAAGGAAGCCTTTTTGAGATTCAAGCCAGATCAACCTAGCCAATTGGGCATAGTCATCATCTACGAATTCAAAGATCCGGAGATACCAGGCAAAGTTGTCTACCTGGATAACACATCAGAGAAGATATTCTTGGTAACAGAACATGATAGACATGCATATACTTGGAAGAGTGAATTGATTTTCCCTCCACCAAGATCCAATGTTTCCCATGGCCTCCAAGGAGTAGGATCATCCCACGCTCATGAAGCCCAGAGAGAAAGAACTAGAGAGAGACCTGAGGTAAGTTTTGCACACACTGTGGGCAAGAATAGGTCAGGATTTGAAAATGAAAGACCTGAAAGAGAGAGACATCAAGCACATAGGCAACAAAGAGAGGAACAGGATTTCCAGTGCCTAGACCCTGAGAGCACCCAAGAACCCTTAGACCCACTCAAGTGATCAAGGCAATGAAGAATTATTTTGATGGGTCAGGAGATCCTTATGATCATGTGGCCAAGTTCAAACAAGTGTTAAGAGCTGAACAGGTTGAGGATTTGTTCACCCAGTACGAGGCATTTGGTCTGACTCTTAAGGGCATTGCCTTGGCTTGGTTTCAACCACTGAGTAGTCGCAACTATCGCGATATAGGTCAACTGCTAGACGAATTCATTGTAGAATTTTCCAAGAGTGGTATTAGGCATAACACATCATCTTTGATCCACAGCTTCAAGCAGACACCCCAAGAAACAGTGCGGCTAGCAGGTAGAAGGTTCAGATAGTATCTAGAAAGGTGCCCTGCTCTAGAGTTACCCACACCAGCCAAACAAGTGGCTTTGTTCTTAGATGGCTTACTGAGCACAAAGTTAAGATCATATGTGTACTTGAAAGAGCCTAGATCCATAGAAGAGTGTGTGCGGACGTGCATTGACATAGAAGATAACTTGGGTGAGGAGTTAGGATTGTCCAAAATCTACAAAGATTCGGATAGTTCTACTAGTCATACTTCAAAAATCTCCACGGAAATAGAAGAGATAGCTGAGCAAGTTGCCAAGAAGCTGGGAGTCCAAAATAGACAAACACAGAGAGTCACCTCATTGAATCGGTGTTATACTTGTGGAGGTGACCACATGGCTAACGTATGCCCAATGCAAAACCAAAACATTAGAGAAAGTAATGCTCCATATTGCACTATTGAGAGAAAATATATGAACCACACGGCTCAAGATTGTCCCTATATAGGCAGGCTGTTAGACAGAATTATCAACAACCTTACCAACCAGGTAGGTATCAAAACCAATACCAACATCCATATTATCGACCACAATAGTAATATCAGGCACAATATAGGCCACAACCAGTCTTGGGAAACCAACCACCAACTAATGCCAACGTGATTCCAGTCAAGTATGCCGTGGGAGAGGAAAATCCAAATAGAGCATTGGTCCCACTAACCCCATTGATACCAGATAATGACTCTCATGCTCATAGTTCAGACTACTCCCATGAAGGTAGTCCACATGCTTATTACATAGAGTCACCTGAACATAGTGAGCTTTACCCGTATCAATATGAGGCACAACCTATGGAACAAAATTGGGAGCCTGAATATTCCAATGTCATGTACGCAAATGCTAATCCTAGGCCATAACTGAGACAAGTAAGACCACAAGTTCCTAGAGGACCATGCTTTAGATGTCAGGGCGACCATTTCCTTTGTGATTGTCCCCACCCACCATCTCCGAGTCAAGGATAGGCTATCACAATACAAGCTTTTTGTCCTGATTGTGGAAAAGACCATCTCCCCAGAGATTGTCCAAGAAACCCCTCCAGTGCACCCAAGATTACACCCATTAATGTGGTAGGCTTAGTGGCGGATTCAAGTTCAAGTAGCAGTAATGTGGCACCTGTACATGCAGTTACTAGGGCACAAGCATTAAAACAAGATAAACCAGCAGAACAATCGGTGTTGAGTGAATCAGGAGAGCCGAGTAAGAGGAAAACAAGAACATGGAAGGATACCAGAGAAAAGTCCAATTGTAAGTGGAATAAAAAGTTATCGGAACTAGAAGAAAGCTTGAAAGACACAAAAACAAAAATAGAAGACATTGCATCTCAAAACACCTCGCATGCCGAAACTCCATCCACTCCATCTCATCCCACCCCACCACCCATTGTAAATAGACCGCAACCAGGGTCTGTTCTTGCAGATCCAACCCCAGAAGGCTTGGACATGATGTTCAAGGCCTACCAGGCTCGACTTCAAGAAGGGCCTACAGCTGCAAACCTAGGCAAGAGTTACCCTAGAGCAGATTTAGAGATTGAATGGATGAAAATGTGCATGAAAATGGTAGAACAAGCTCAAGCCATACTTGAGACTAGTCGAAAGTTCAATCAGACAAACTCTATCAAATCAGATTTGCATTTCTAGGGCTTACTAGAAAGATTAGAGCAATTGGTAAACAAACCACAAGTTTCTTTACCTCCACAGGCTCAACCAGTTATTGAAAGAGGAAGCTCACCACCAATGGGAGCTTATGTTCCTAATTCCACGGATCCAGGAATACCTCCTTCAATTCAACAGTACTCTCAAGAGTTCTTGCGGGAAATACAAGAAGAGAAATGGGCCAAGGAGAAGGGTAATTCCCCTCCTATTCCTGAGATTGATGATCTTCATGATCAATTTCCCCAAGACATTCCATCTATTTACGGAGATGAAGCAGAACAACAAGAAGATGAAAGATTAGATTTTGAATCTAATACCCTAGAAGAACTGCCTCAATTTCGAGGCCCATGGGAATCTGAATCTCTCTAGATTAGAGCTCCCACAATACTAGTAAGAAATGAAGACTTAGTGGTTCCAAGGAACACTGATGTCGTGAAGAACACTAAGGTTCAGTGTCATCTCACTGTAGAAGAGCTGCTCAAAGCAAAACCTGAGCTTTGGAATCATGTGAAGGATCAAGTTCCAGAACTTGATTCCAATATGCCAAAAACAGGCTCTAAGCAAAAAGTTCCAGAGATACCTCTCGATAAAATAGGAGACATGTGTGAGGGTGAAGAAGGTAATACTTATCTTCCAATCACCTACCAAGGTTACACAACCAAAGCAATCATAGATTCAGGTGCTGGTGTTGCCATTGCGACCACCTCCTTGTGGAAGCAATGGGGCAAACCCACATTAAGACCAACTAGAATGAAGCTTCAAATGGCCGACGGTCATTTTGAAAGATCTCTAGGATTGCTCGAAGGGATAACTCTAACCACTTGTGGTGTGGAGTTTGAACATACATTTGCTATATGTGACTTTGAGAAAAATAATGTCTATGAGATGATCCTAGGAAGACCCTTCCTACGACAATTGCAAATAGTACAGGATTGGGGAACCAACTCCTTGTACTTACAACACTTAGGGGTCACCACCAAGGTCAATTTGAAGGATTACTCCTTCAGAGATGTGCCACCCCTACAGTGGAATCCTATCCACAAAGCGAAAGAAGATTCCGTCTCTGTGCATTCTAAAAGTTCACGTGATCCATCATGGCTGCACGAAGATACTCATTTGTGGATGTGCAAGGTCGCAGACGAAGAGGAAAAACGCTTGAAAGCGAGAGAAGAAGGAACTTCACCAGGAGATAGACCAGTTAGAGACCCAGCCTACACACCGATGATCTTTCCAGATGAGGAATTTGAGCCTCATGGCTGGCCAGAAATCTTAGCCACCATGGACATTGCTCTCAATGAAGAACAATGGACACCTCATTGTGATGAGGAGGGTTATGATATCTCAGTGTTCATGTGTCAGCCCTTGCTAGAAGAATGTGACCCTAGTGATGTCATAGAAGAAGAAGAGAATGACGATGATATAGAGTCCATTGTGATGGATAGTTGCTTTAACTCAGAACAGCACTATCTAGAAGATATAGGAGTGTTCACCCAGAAAGAAGAAGAACCTCTCACAAGTATTAAAACGGTAAATTCAAAGGATGGAAGTGAGAGCAGTCAAAAGAAAAAGAAAAGAAAAGCAGTGAAACAAGAAGAGGAGGAATCATTGTTTGAAGTACCAGAAAACTTCAAGAAATATGAAGTTGACGACCGCAAAATTTTGGTACGCATGCCTAAGAGAGAGGCCATCATAGGAGAATCATATGATAACAAAGAAAAGACCAAGAAGATTGTAGTGACCATCGAAGAGAACGAAGAGAGATGTACATATATAGGAGATGACCTAAGTGCAAGAGAAGAAATGGAGCTCGTAGCTCTATTAAGGGAATATAGGGATGTGTTTGCGTGGCACTATAGAGACTTGAAAGGGGTAGATCCAAGAATTTGCTCTCATACTATCCCCATGACCGCTGATGCCAAGCCCACCAAACAAAAGCCCTAAACATATAATGATACATATGCAGCCAAAATAAAAGAAGAAATTGATAGGCTGATTGAAGCTTGATTCATCTATGAGATTGAGCATACTGAATGGGTGTCCCCCATCGTAGTGGTGCCCAAGAAGAACGGGAAGTTGCGGGTGTGTATTAACCTTAAAAAAGTTAATGCCGCCACGATCAGAGATAGTTATCCGTTTCCAATCACAGAACACATATTGGAGCGTGTTGTAGGCAAGGAAGTTTATAGCTTCCTTGATGGGTTTTTAGGGTACAATCAAGTAGCCATTGCCCCCAAAGATCAATACAAAACAGCTTTTGCCACATAATGGGGAATCTTTGCATTTCGTGTGATTCCATTTGGGCTCACCAATGCACCTGCAACATTCCAAAGACTCATGTGTCATGTCTTCAAAGAGTTCTTGCGAAAGAGCTTAGAAGTGTATGTGGATGATTTATGTGCTCATTCCCAAGAAAGAAGATTTCACATCCCTGAGCTCAGACAAATCTTCAACAAGTGTAGAGAATACCGAGTGTGTCTGAACCCAGAAAAGTGTGTGTTCATGGTGCGTCAAGGTAAAATCTTAGGTCATATTGTTTCTAAGAATGCAATCTCGACAGATGAAGATAAGGTACGAGCCATAGCGGAGCTGCCAAGGCCAAGGAATGTTAAGGAGGTACAAGCCTTTATGGGCCATTGTGGATATTACCGCAGGTTTATACACATGTACGCAATCATAGCTAGACCCCTTTATGCCTTGTTGTCTAATTTTGAGTGGAACGACGAATGCAAGAATTCTTTCAATAAACTGAAGAAACGTTTGTGCACAGCACCAATACTGACCACTCCTGATTGGAATAAACCATTCCATGTCCATGTGGATGCATCCAATCACGCCATAGGATGTGTGCTAGCATAACCCACAAGTGAAGGAAACTTAGACTTGCCCATAGCATACGCTAGTAGATAGCTCACCGCAGCTGAACGAAACTATACCACAACTGAGTGAGAGGGCTTAGGCATGGTATATGGTGTGAAGAAGTTTAGACACTATTTATTGGCCAACAAGTTCAAGTTTTTCACTGATCATCAAGCTTTGTTATATTTGGTCAATAAACCTTGCAATACCGGACGCTTAGTAAGATGGTTCCTCTTACTAATGGAGTATGACTTTGAAGTTGTTGTCAGGAAAGGTAGAACCCACCTTCGGGCAGATCACCTTTCTCGCATCACTTCAAGAGAGTCACCGCAAGGAGTGTCTGACGAACTACCCGATGCTTATCTGTTCAATTTAGAAGTTGTTCCTAAATGGGCAAATAAGTTGGTACCAGTCCTAACCTTCGGCCCTGCAAATAAGAACGTGAAAACATCACAAGAAGAAATTGTAAAATCACAAAAATATCACATATTAGCAGGAAGCATGTACAAACAAGATACTGAGGGGGTATTAGCTTGTTGTGTTGCGGACGATGAACATAGTAGTTGGTTGCAACAAGCCCATGAAGGAATGCTAGGAAATCACTATTCTAAACAACGAACATTGCAGAATTTGAAACGTTTAGGAGTGTATTGGCCTAGCATGGACAAAGAAATACATGGGTGGATCAAGAATTGTCCAATGTGTAGAGAGAGACCACCAGTGGAGCATGCGACCCTTTATCAAGTATCATTAATTCCAGATTGGAGTGCTCCATTGATAGAGTTTATGAGATCGGGAAGATTACCCAAAGAGGCTAGTCTAGCAAGAAGATGAAACATGGAGCAAGAAGCTCAAGGCTATGCCTTAGTAGGAGACAACTTATACCGAAGAGGCAAAGATGGTTACTTAAGACTGTGCATTCACGAATTAGACTATTTGAAAGTCTTAGAAACTGCACACAGCGGTGTTGCAGGTGGACACTTCGGCCCTGAGCGAGTAATCAAGACCATTCTATTCTCAGGACTTTGGTGGCCCACTCTTCATATGGATGCACATACCTATGTGAAGAAATGTGACACATGCCAACGTGCACAATATCCAGTTAGAAAAGACGAGATGCCTTTGAGGCCAATGATGGGAGGGCGTGCATTTTTGAAGTGGGGCATAGACTTCATAGGTCCTATTAACCCCCCAGCTAAAAAATCCCATGCAGAATATATTTTTGTAGCCACAGATTACCTTACAAAATGGGTAGAAGTCAAAGCCACAACAAAGAATGATGCTTAGACGACGGCTAAGTTCTTATTCGAGAATGTGTTCACTAGATATGGACTACCAATAGAGTTAGTAAGCGATAGAGGCACCCACTTCTTAAATGAGGTCATTGAAAATCTTCTCCAAGAATTCTTGGTGATACATAAGAAGTCTGCCCCCTATCATCCCCAAGCTAACGGACAGGCCGAGAGCACAAATAAGATCCTATTTAATGTCTTGACAAAACTGGTAAATAATAAATGCTCTGATTGGGACAAACAACTTCATCATGCTGTTTGGGCTTATCGAGTTGCCTACAAAACGGTACTCAACGCCACCCCATTTCAGATGGTCTTCGGACAGAATGTTGTGCTACCATTAGATTTCTTAATCCCTGCCTTAAAAGTAGCACAAGAGCATGAGTGGAATGGACCTGAATTGTCATCTAGGATCTTTGATCTAGAACGCTTAGGTGAGACAAGGCTACGAGCGGCTGCAGGCATCTACGCTGCAAAGAAAAGGCAAAAGGCATACTTTGACGCACACATCAAGGATAAGGGATTGAAAGAGGGAGATCTAGTGCTGGTTTACACACTAAAACAACATGCCCGTAAGTTGGAAAAAAGAGGATACGAACCCATGATCATTAATAGAATCTCCACTAGTGGTGCAGTTCAGTTGGCCACTCTAGAAGGAGATATCTTGCCAAACTATATTAGTGGTTGTAGAGTCAAGCTATATCAAGAACCTCTTACTGAGGATATGCTAATGAGACTCAACACTGCTAAGAAGCGAAAAGAAGAGAGTTAAGAGTGAGAGAAGAAGCACAGGCAGAGGCCAGAGAGCGTATTAGGCAAAAATAAGTTAAGGCGATTAGGCCTAGATGTCAACTCAAAAGCCCCAAAATATCACATGGATATGTGTCAAAAGTCAGGCCTAGCGACTTCTCAAGTCATTGACCGAAGACCCTTTGTGACCATAAAGATAGGACAAGGAAAGGGTGAAAGGACTATGAAAGCATTTATTGACTTATGTGCAGCAAGTAGTGCAGTTCGACTTTCCTACTGCCAAGACTTGCAGTTGAACATCAATCCCATAGAAGCTTATCTCATAGGATTGGGAGGTGTGGAAACCCCTTGTTTGGGCGAGGTGGAACTTCCCATCTATCTGCAAGATGTTCCAATGAAAGTCAAAGTGCTAGTGTGTCAAGATGAGAACCTTACAGAACCACTTGTCTTAGGACAAGATTGGATTTATGACAACGCAGTCAACTTAAACCTAAGAAGTCAAATTCTTCAAGTTTGGGTACATGAACAATGCATTACATTAGAATTAGAGAACTGCATGCTCCCCGATCATGGCACCTACTCTCTTAGCTCTTCTAAGACTAATCATATGGCAGAAGAGGTTGTATGTGTCAAAAGCTCTATGATGCAGAAGGAGTCAATCGTGGAGGAACAGGTTCGAAGGCGGGTGGATCTTTCTTCTTCTCCAAAGAATCATGTAGCCACACTAGTAAGTCCACCACAGAGGCAAACACAACCGATCACGACAATTGCTACATCAAATAGAAAGACACCATTCGATAAGAAAGCAGTGCCGAGCATGACACAAATCTGGGTACGCAAAGGAGAGAAACCACCAGCCTTGCCCCCACAAATCCCACCCAGGCAAGCCAACCAGGTCAGAAGACGAAGGAAGCAGCTCGGACAAGCTCAATCACAAAGTATCCAACAAGTTTGGGTGCCTAAGAAATTAGCTGCAGCTCAACAAGGGCAATTACAGATGTGGGTACCTAAGAAGCTCTTACATCTACAACAACCTATGTTCTCCCACATGCGAAAGGTCTCAACAAAGAAGCCAAAAAGAGAAGAGGGTAAGAACCACATACAGAGACCGAAAGAAGATCAAATCAGCTCTTCAACAATAGTAGGAAGACGTGCAAAAAGGATATGGGTTTGGAAGCCAAAAGTACAAGTAGCCTCAATCGAACCAAAGTGCCAACCACACTGGATACCACAGTTCAGAACACATCCAAAGAGGAAGACGCCTAAAGTAATCTCTACAGTGCCAAATGCTGTTCTAAAATGGATCCCTATAAAGAGGAAGGATCAGTGGTCATCTCGAGATCCAATGGATACCTCCAACAAAGATGACACTAACATCTGCAAGTGACATCAGGCCTCGACGAGCGACAACCATGTGCTCCTTGCACAACCTTGTCTTTTGCACCATTCAGGTCATGCATTTCTAAAGTATGCATTATATAGGGCCACATTACATGGCTGTGCATAGACACAACTGAGAGTCCCATGCACTAGAGCACATTGACACATGTAAACCACTTTTTGATACTAAACTTTGCCTTCTTGTTTGTGACATTCCCCCCCCCCCCCCCCAAAAAAAAAAAAGAGGGAAAGAACTTGTTCCCAGGTTTCCCTCATGGAACATGAATGAGTCATGCTTAGTTGAAGATTGAACCATCGATTACTAGGCATTTATCAGTTTGGATAGAAGTGTGTCTCGGCTAGCAGATGATGTAATTGCTGCCTTATCTGGTAGATGTCAAGAACTTAGCATGAACATGCCATCCACACCTATGGTTTCCCCTTACCATGGTGGGAGTGAAGATCTTGAAGGTCCACAACTTGAGTGATGCTTAACTATTGTATGTATGAGAGCATCCAAGGAGATATTTGCAAGAGTTTGTTTGGTACCCCGACAATCCTTGTCTGTATACTAGATGAGCAGACTCCTGCTTATGGTGAATTAAAGAGAATATGTGAAACTAAGCTTGGTGTAGTTACCCAATGTTTTTTGTCAAAGAATATAAAGAAATTCAATTCTCAGTTTTTGGCAAACGTTGCTTTGAAAAGAGAAGACAGAACCATGCACTCAAAAAAATTTTCGGTGGACCAGCAACATGGACATTCATCGACAATGTTCCATCACAAATGCCGGGTATACAACATGAAGAGATAGACATCAATCAACCCTTCACCACGGTAAGTATCTTTACTCTGGCAACACCATAACCATGATAGATTAGGAAATCTCTTCGTCAGCATACCCTTGAGCACTTAGCTCAAGACCCGCAATTTTTGCATCATACTTCTTCCAATGCATTTTCCAAGTAAGCATGTGTAGGGCTACATTACAAGGCCGTGCACAAGGCACATACTTTTTTCAACCCATGCACGAACACACTTACCCATCATTCATTATGGGTTATGAGTAGTTGGCATGACTGCTCTCAACATCATCTTTGGAAGAGCTAGCGGACGTCATGGGAACAACATCCATATCTCGGAAGCAAATTGAAGCCAGTAGTTGCTCCAAATCAATCTTGACAACCTCTTTTGAGCAACTTGCAGTTTTGAAAGCTCACAATGACACATTCTTGCTAGAATCCAAGGAACAAGCTCATACAAAGGATGGACACCACCTCTCAAAGCACTACATGGAACAACCCTTACAACAAGGGTCTGTCAGGGACGACAGACTCGAGAGGGGGGGGAGTGTTGGAACTCAAGGTCAAGCATAAATCATGGAAGCACATCAAAGAAGTGGACATAGAAGAAGAGGGAGCAAGTAGGGAGCTCCAAGAAGTGTATGTCAATTTTTCAGAAGAATCCCCTACAAAAATAGTGATTTTCATCACTAAAAACCATTGTAAATACCATTATCTATTTTTATAACTCCATTTTGTTCAAGCCGAGGAGTCCTCGAGCTTGAGGAGTTTTAGAAGTACCATCGTACCAATTTTCATAATTTTTAGACTTCGTTTGAGCCCTCAAATAAGCCCTGGAACCTAATTTTTAACTAGGCTGGACACTAGGTCTGGACAGGGCCAAAACTAGTCAAAAAACTATAAAAAGAGCTAGAGAGCTCATTTTTGAGGTTAGCTTGTTTGAGAATAAAGCTTTTGTAAGAGAACTCTTTTGCAATCTAAGCTTTCCATTGTTCCTCGCTTTGATCTTACTTTGTGCACTTGTGTGTGTATGTGTGTGCATGTTTGTGTGCTTTCACTCACGCACTTGTGCCTTCACTTGCTCGTGGTCTTCATACCGGTCCTCACGTCTCCGTGGATTGACAAGTAAAGGAGGTGGTGCTTACGCTTGAGCTACAATGAGGAATCGATGCTTGGCATCGATTTCTTGTCTGGGTCAATGCCAGGCATGGACTTTCTGCTAAAAGTTGATGCCTGTCATCGATCTCTCGCATAAGTCGATGCGTGGCATCAACTTATGCTACCAGGTCGATGCCAAGCATCGACTTTCGATAGTAAATCGATGCAAGGCATCGACATTCAGCAGCAAGTTGATGCCAGGCATCGAGTTGCTACTAAAAGTCGATGCCCAGCATCGAATTAGTGGTAGCTTGAATCTAGGCAATGAGTGTGATAGCAAACCAGGCATCCTCTCTCAAAAAAGAACCTACCCAATCACGAAACAGGATAAAATACTCTAATAAAGCTTTGTATGATGAGGTGGTTGGATAGTGTGCTTGGACCTCTATCCAAGAAAAGCAACCCAGCCTCTTCATCATCACCTCCTGAATCTTCATGTATACTTTATGACTACAATCACAAAAATGAAAGGGAGACTAGGTTAGACCAGAAACATGGGAGGAGGGAAAACCGATCTGAGAATAACATACATACTTATTTAGCTCAGTCACCATCTCCTCCAGGCTTAACTCCTTGGAAACCCTTGAAAAAGTTGATAATATCAATGTATCTTCTTTGATTCCTTGAAGGGCTCTCCATGGTGTCAGCTTCATGTCCTCAGGAGCCTCTTCAATAGAAAGGTCAACTTTCCTTCCCTTTCCTTTCAAATCCACTTGAGGGTCTGGCCTCGACTTCCGTTGCTTCTGGCCCTTGACCTCCTTGTTCTCCCACATTGTGAAAATCTTATCCTACAGATCCCAGATCTCACCTGTTCTGAATGCAAGTTAACCATGGATCATATTTTCTCAAAGCATCAGACTTTCTATTTTCATCCAGTGCAATGCCAACCTCAATAAGGCATTGATTTTGTAGATTGGGATGTATTCTGCCAGCCTCCTTCAGGAGACAATCTTCGTATTCATGGTGGAAGAACCGAATTCTCTCTATGGAGGACATCTTTTGCCTGTAGTCATTATCTTTGTTGTGATCCCAAGCAAGAAGCTTGGCTTCCTGAGTTGTAAGACCAGCATAGATTTTGCACTCTACATACCTAAAGAAGAATATGGTGGGGTGCTCCTTCACTAGCTGTCTACGGGCCTTTGCAAAGTGTGAACCACCAATCACATAATATGTATAATCTTCAAACAGGCCCTCATTGAACCTCCACGCAGCTCCACTCATTCGGATCCACCATGACAAGGAATGGCACAACAGTGGCATGATCATTTATCTTCATTTTCTTCTTAAGGTTCTGCACGTGCAAATTATGTGGCTTCCTTATCTCAAGGGGCCTCCTCCCTGTGACTGGATCGATTGGTGGCCTATGGATGATATTGATTGGTAGGTGGAACAACTACCCTTTCTTCACAAGTTTTCTTTGAGTTATATCCTCAGAGCTAGAGCTTGACTTAGAAGAATCCTCATCAGCCATTCTCTTCTTTTTCTTCAATAGCTTCTTCTGCACGCACTGTTTACCCTTTGCCTTTACAGGGGTTGTCATCTTCTATTGTCTTGGCATAATGTTGCCCTGGATCCATGGCATCAAGTCTCTAATTAGATTCATTCAGTCACTGCATATCTCTGCAAGCCTCTCTCGCACACAACACTCAAGGCACAAGAAATCCAACTTGCATATGACATTTCTTAACCCCTTCGATGTCTCTACCAAGAAAAGGAGGTTGTCAGAATCCTCAAGTTCATAGTCCAGTTTGAACACAAGGCCATACCAAAAATCTTGTGTTGTCGTGATCTTGCCTCTCCCATACGCCCCTGCAAACACAAGAAGGACTGCATTCTTTTCTTCAATATATTGAAGGCAACACTCTAGGTTTGTCATGTCCTGGAGTGGATGATCTTTCCTTAAGACCTCTATGTCCTTTGACCTCTCCTTCCTAGTTTCATCATCCTCACCTATTTTGATGTTACTATGTCCACCAGATGACATGCCAACTGGATTGTTGGCCTTCTCAGAGGATAAGGATGCAATGTTTTTCTTGGATTTTGTTTGGTGACCACTGCCTCTGTCACGATGCTAATCCACAGAGCTCAATGTGACTTTGAGATTCTTGACATACCTCTCACCTTTTAACTCAACATCCTTAAATGGCCTCAGAAGCATTAGCTCTTACATTAATGTGTTTTTCAAGCTCAAGTGTTGATGCATGTAGGGTGCAATATTGATGCCTGGCATCGATTTGCAGGCTTAAGTCAATGCCAGGCATCGACTTACACCCTCAAGTCGATGTCTGGCATCGACATACACCCTCAAGTCGATGCGTGGCATCGACTTACACCCTCAAGTCGATGCATGACATCGACTTACACCCTCAAGTCGATGCGTGGAATTGACTTGCACCTAAAAGTCGATGCCTGGCATCGACTTGCACCCTCAAGTCCATGCCTCGCATCGACTTTCAGGCCACATTTGATGCCAGGCATCGATCTGGAAGCATCGACTTTGGGGTGAAAGTCGATGCTAGGCATCGACTAGAGGGTGCAAGTCGATGCCAAGCATCAACTTTTAGGTGCAGGTGGATGCCAGACATTGACTTGAGGGTGTAAGTGGATGCGAGGCATCGACTTGAGGGTGTAAGTCGATGCTAGGCATCAACTTGAGGGTGCAACTCGATGCCAGGCATCGACTTTGCACCCTAAAGTCCATGCGTGGCATCGACTTGCACCTAAAGTTCGATGCCTGGCATCGAATTACACCCTCAAGTCGATGCATGGCATCGACTTGCACCCTCATTGGATCTAGAATTCATGAGTTTAGAAAAATAAAATCACTAGAAGACATACTATTTCCTAAAACATAAAAAGGAATCTTTTAGTAATCTTTTTTTGTGGTGTGATTTTGTCTACCTCTGGGTACTCTTGCCAACATTCTTCTTCTACATCAGAGTTGCCTTGTTGGTTTGCTGAGCTCTGTGCGCCTTTGCTATCTGTGCTCTATTGCTCTCTCTTGCTTGCGGATTTTGGAAATGAGAATGATCTCCTCCTCTGCTATTTATAGACACTTGGGTTACTTGAACTAGAGACTAACTGGATCTAATTGAATGAATCCAGTTTCTAACTAGATTAGTCAACTAATCTAACAGGATCCATCACTTCATCATTTTAATCCTTTTTTCAAGATATGGTAGATCAACTCTCATTTCCCAACCCATGAAATGAGATCCATGTGGTAAGTTCCCATTTACTTCCACGATAGTTGCATTTCTCCATTATTCTTGTATCAAAAAGATGAGAGAAAGGCGCAGTTGCCACCAAAAACATAATAATTGCATGATTCCTTTTGTTCTAATGTTAATAAACCCTCCAAATTATCATAGCTCATACATATTTATATGAAATGTTGACTTATCTTCCATGTTCACATATTCATTTGAAATGTTCACATATGCCATCCGATGAATTCCCATCCCATTCACAAATCTGAAGACACCTGCATACAACCTAGTGACATCGTGACATTTTTTTACTTTTCTTTGTTTTGGTTGTTGTTCACTGATGTTTTACCAAATGCCCTTTACTGTATTGTGGAAAGGACATCTACACATTGGCTAAAGCATACTTTAGCATGTCTGTCGATGATAATTTGATCAATTCTCGACATTGATATATGAACTCCTTGGATGACATCTACATATTGATATATAAAATTCTAAATATCATGCTGGTCATCAAATTTTGAGATTTGTGTGCTTGAAAAAGTCAAAATGCAATCAATTTGAAGTTTAGAGTAATTCAGATAATCAAATATACCTTTTTTCCCTTGAAGCCAACCACGTAGAAGTCACTATTTTGTCAAAAGCTTTGTGTGCTCTTTCCTGCCAATTTTATGAGCATCAACAAACACATTACTTGATGTGGATGTGTGTATCTCATCTTTCAAAAGTGAATCAAATCAACTGTGTATCTCATCTTTCAAAAGTGAATCAAATCTTTGGTTGCCTTATTAGTTTGAAAACATCAGTCGTGTATATTTGAGTAATTAAGTAATTTAATGTTAGGCTTTAAGTACTTTAATGTAATTTGATGTTTAATGCACTTTAATGTACTTTAATGTACTTTAATGTACTTTAATGAACTTTTGATTTCATATCTACTTGATGTGACATTTGATGTGACATTTGCACTTGATCTCAGACTTCTACTCATTTAAAAAGGCAATTCATCTTCAGTCTTCTTTGAAGTGAGTGAAGATGAGCTCAATCTTTTCAGTGGATGCTTGGGCATCAGCTTCCTCTACTCATATTGATACAGTTTTGAATTCATTGTTCTCACTTGACCCTTTCCTCATAAGCGATGATCTCCATGGTTTAGAATGTGGTGATGATTCTATGTTTCTTGTTGAGTCATTTAAGTTATCCAATTCACAGTGCAATGCTGCTCAACCAAATGCACCTCTTGATCTCCCATCTGATCCAACCATTCATCTCCCTTCTGACTCAAGTGCATGTGGAGCAAAGGAAAGGCAAAGCATGCTCAATCTACATTTTAAAAGAAGGCCTCGTGAAGTAAGTCAAAAAAGATTTAAATTTCTTACTTCAAATAGACAGATTGCATTGGATATTGTGAAGCATTGTTGTGGTTTGAAACGTTTGTACAATTTAGGAATGAAGAAACTAAAGCACCTAAGAGAGAAATTCCTCCATTTAGATAGTGAAAGGCAAGATATATACCTTGTTTCTCACATGCAAATGATTGAGGATAACATGTCAGTAACACATGTTGCTTTTGAATATTTCTTTACTCAAGGGATGCGATGTTGTAGGGCTACATCTAAAATTGCAATGGGTGTGGGAAATTTTAGAATACATAGGGTTCAACAAGGGCTTATGAATGGGGATCTCATTTTGGATACGTTCCATGTTGGGACCAAAGGATATGTTGGATGTCATGCAATGAATTGGATGATGAACTATTTTAGCTTGCATTGTGAGGTTATGCCTACAACTGGAAGGTTGCACTTGTCAGATAACTTTACTCGTCGAGAGGTATTTCAAATATATAGAGAAGACATGGAAAATAGAAATGAGAAGTATGTGTTTTATCGTCACTTTACTCGATTATGGAAGCAAGAATTTAACAATGTGTCTATTCCACATAAAGTTAGAATGGGTGAATGTTTAGTTTGCACCACTTTGAAAAACATGGCAAAGGGGGCTACAACACCAAAAGAAAAAGATAATTTTAAAAACCTTTTAAACAACCATCCTGAGAGTCAAGCTTTAGAGAGAAAGAAAGCAATTCATCATCGAAGTAAAGCACTCAGAAATCCGGAGCGTTATATGTGTTTGTTGATCGATGGTATGGATAAAAAAAACCTTGTTTGCCACATTTTTATCACATCCCTAAGGACATTGAAGATGAAGTCCTTGTGCAAATGCATTTGGTTGGTGCTTTGGTATACAATGGAACTCTAATGTCCAAGGTTTTCTTCACATATTTGAATGTGCATAATGATCCAGACCTTATAGTTATTGTCATTCATCGGGTTTTGCAATCATGGAAGGGTCTTTTGCCACCAACTCTATATTTTCAACTTGATAATACTGCAAGAGAGAATAAAAATTCTACAGTCTTTGGATATTTATGCATGCTTGTTGATAAACAGCTATTTCAAAAGGTTAAGGTAAATTTCCTTCTGGTTGGGCACACTCATGATCACATTGATCAAATGTTCAGTATGTTCTCTAAGAAGTTGGCATGTAACAATGCTTTTACTCTTCCAATTTTATCTGAGCTGATTTCAGAAGCATATACTCCAAAACCTGAAGTTCAACACCTCACACAGATTCATAACTTTAAGCACTTTGCTCAATGGGCCTTGATAACAGTGCTAAGGTTTTGGCTGCATTGCACAATATTAGTTTCAACCATGTATTCTTGATGAGGAGGGTTGATGAAATAACCCTTTTATTTGCAAAGCAGTATTCATCTTCTCTTGGGTGGGAGCCTAAAGAGGGATGTAGATTCTTATTGCAGGTGCCTAATTTGTCTATGTATGGTGCATAACAATCACCATATGAAGATAAAAACAATATAGAAAGATGTGGAAATGTGGTTGATCAAAGTAAAAGCTGGATGCATGCACTCATTGAAAAGAAGAGACATATTGAGCATGCAAAAAAATATGCTGGAGATCAAGATGTATCTTGGTGGGATGACTTTTTCAATCATCAAAAAGAGATTATACAGTATACAATTGTAGGTCATTGGCCAGTTGATGTTCCATTCACATGGGATTTTTGTACACAAAGATCAGTGAATGTGTCCCAAGCATGTAATGCAGATGCACTTCAAAGTTTTATACATCCACCAGAAAGAAATATTTATGTAGGCCCAAGGATGACAAAACAGGCAGAAGCAAGATGGCAAGGAAATTCAATAGAGATAAATGTTGGAACACTTATTGTAGTACTTGTTGATGGTGATGAGGTTACCAGACCATTTTGGATTGCAAAGGTTTTAGAGATCACTAAAGATATTGATCAGAGAAGAATAGAGGCTTTGATGGTGCATTGGTATTACACTAAAAGTAGTAATGCATGTTGATAAACCTCAACAGAGATCGATAGGTAACAAAACACAAATACACACAGTACAATCAGAGTACGCAGAAATTAGACAATAGCGCTACAGCAGCGTTCAGGCAATCCCCCAGACAAACAGTCTGGTGATTCCACGAATCGTCTCACTAATTAACAATAGAACAGATATCGACGGCAAACAAACAAGAGCGACAAACAAACAAGAGACGAATCAAAAACTCAAAATACAGGAGATTATGCAACAGACACTACAACTACGATCCGCTCAGTCACCCAGACAGATAGTCTGGTGATCCATCACGAACACGTCTCTGCGCGTCTTCTTGATTTATATAACTTTTTTTTCAAACTGTTTGTAACAACTTTTCCACTCGTGCGAAGAAGATTCAGTTATACATTTCCAATCCGGCGGCCGCTAACACTCCGGCACGCACGGTGGACTCGAACCCGCAAGTTTTACAAAATTATTGCTCATCGATAATACCTTCTAAGTACATATTTCTAGCTAATCTAAAGGTTTGGGTGATCTTTTTCTTTAGAGTTTCCAATAACTGTTTTAGGGTGTCTGGTTCTAGTAACTGCGCATCTATTCGTACCGAACTTAGAGCTATGGCTTCATTTAGCAAAATTTCTGCTTGGGTCTGCAGAAAGGCTTCCTGTAAGTAAAACTCGTTTGCCAATGCCGCATCTCTGGATGTCTTCATTTCGGCAATCTGTTGTTCCATCTTCTGTACTCTTTCCTTATGATTTTCCAGTTGATTTTCTCTTCTTTCAATTTCTTGAATCTGAAAGTTTACTGTTCTTGTATATGATTCTTTTTCGTGTCTGAGATCTGCAATTAGTTTCTGTGTCTGCGCTTCCTTGGTTAAGTAATGCTTGAGCATATTGTTAACATCTGCTAAATTTTCATTGGTTCTCTGAAGTTCTTCTTCTGTTCTTTTAGCCTGCTTCTGCTGTTCTTGACTCTGCTGCACTAATTCTTGTAGCTGAATTTTGGTTTCTTCGAGCAAGTTTCCTAAGGCGATCCTTGAATCTTCTTTGTCCTGGATATCTTGCTTCATTTTACTGATTTCTTCATTTGCAATTTGTAATAACTCTTCTTTCTTTGTGAGTTCTGCCACGGCCGCATCTCTCTCATTGATAATCGTCTGTTGTTCTGCAAGTTGAGCTTGGAGATGGGCAATCTGTGAGTTGAGCTAATGGTTTTCGGCTTTAACTACATCTATCTCTTCTTGCAATGGCGTGATGTCTGCTTCTAGAACGTCCACCTTGTGTTGTAGCTCATTGCAGATGTTGTCTGTGGCTTCTTTCATTTGGATTGGTAGTTGTTGTGATAGGTTAATGAGTAATTGATCCATGTTGGCCAATTCAGAAATTACGGGAATCGAGGGAAATGGAAGCTGAGGTCGTGGTTGGGATGAGGAGGCGATGAGCAGTTGTTGGGAGTTCGGTGGAGAGTAGTTGAGGGATGAGGACAAGGAGGCAGCGGGTTCGGCAGGGTGAATGGGTTGGATGGGGATAATGGGGTCGATTGGTGGTTCCGGTGGGGGAGTGGGAAGGACAGTCTGAGATGTTACTTGATCTATGTTTTGTTGTGCAGTGTCTGCTGCTGTGGATTCAACTGCCTTAAGCAGTCTTTCGAACGCTTCTTTTGCAAGTTGTTCTTCATCTGCTTGTTGTTCCTTTTCAGACTGTTGCTGTGATGCTTCTTCGGTAGATGTGGTGTCAGCTTCAGTATGATTTTCCTGTTGTTGCTCCTGGGAAGATTGTGCGGAGGATTCATGCTGTATTGATGTTGTGGTGTCGTGGAATGTTTCTTCATCCTGTTTGTCTTCTTCTTTGTCATCATCTTTGTTTCCTTTGGCAGATCCTTGTGCTTCACTCTCAGAAGAACTAATTCTGATCCTCTTTCTGCAGAATAGTTGGTTTAGCTCCTCTTCATCTTCTTCTTCATCGTCCCATAGTTGTACAAATTCTTCATGTCGCAGAACAGGTCCTCTAGGTGGTGGTTGTGCTACGAGTATTGCCGGAAAAAGGAATGAAAGGATGTGTGGCAATCTGGATCTTGGCATGCCTCCCTTATTTACCTGTTTAATAATGGACATGCACTCTCGGTGAATGCGGTGGAAGAAGAAGGATGCGAAGTTAAGTGGTTCTTGCGCTGCTAATTCTATGGCGGAGTAGAAGGGGCAGGATATTCCATAGGTGCGTTTTTGTAGGTTGAGAATGGCTACTAAGAACTGAAGGGCTCATCTTTCTGGTTCCGGTCGGCAGAGAATCGCATACTCGTTGGATGAATACCTAGGAAATAACTCTACGATTCTAGCGACTGGCAGACTCGGGCCATTTTCCCGACCTTGCGAAGGGAGTCTAAAGGCTTCTGCAAAAGCTTGGAATGTGATAAGTGTACGTGACGGGAGGGAGGTGATCGGCCAACTCTGCTCGGTGGCAGGTGTGTTGGCGATGGCGGAGATGATTTGGGTGAAGAATGGGTAGGACTCCACTGAATGCCAAGGCAGTTCAGCGAAGTTGGATAACCCATGAATGTGCAGGAACTCTCCTACGTCAGCAGGGAGTCCATCACGAAAGGCGGCGTAGTTAGCCAAAGCTTCCATGGCACACACAAAGACAGTAAGCACAAGCACACAGAGCACAGGGTAAGCACACAGAGCACAAATCACACAAACACAATTGTGATTTTCGATGAAACAGAAAAGGTTAAGTAGATGCGTTGCAGTGGAGAGCAATGAAGGATGATTGATCATCGTGCGGTATTGAAATTATAATTCTTAACTTCGGTGTGCACGCGTGAGTAGCTCGAAAGGGCAGGGCGGCTGTGGACATAATTAGGTATGAAAACGCGGATATTTATAGATTTATTTTATTAAGCATGAAAATAAAAGAAAAGAAAAGAAAAGAAAAGAAAAGTGAACGCCAAAAGACGCGGCCAACCGCAAAACGTTTCAGTGCGGGTTAGATGTGTGTTGATACGATCGCAGCTTCGAACCGTTGATGACTTTCAGAAGAGGGATTCCGGTCAACGTAGTCAACCGAAAAGTTGCTAGGCCCACTTGTTCAGAAATCCGGTAGGGACCAAACCATCGTAACTTGAATTTGCCAACAGAGCGATTCGTCTTTGCATTGTAAAAGAGTACAAGTTGTCCCACCGAAAAAATTGGAGTCTTTAGATATCGATCATGTGTTTGAGCTTGTCTTAGCTGTACTTCCTGCATAGTCAAAAAACTGTGCCATCGTTGCTCGTTTAATTCTTTGAGTGTATCCAACCAAAATGACAGTGATTCTTCAGGTAGCAGTTTCTGAGTGATTGCTACTCGTAAACTTGGTATAACTATCTCCATCGGTGCTAGTGCTTCTAATCCATAAGCTAGTTTGAAAGGGGTTAATCTTGTTGTTATTTTGTATGTAGTCCGATATGCCCATAATACTGCAGGTAGCAGTTGATCCCATCTTTCCGGTGCTTCCATAATCAATTTCCAAAGCATATTCAACAAAGTTTTGTTTGTACTTTCAGCCAAACCATTAGCAGGAGGATAATAAGCAGAACTAAACTTATGCGTGACCTGGAACGAATGTGTGAGTACTTTCATTAAATTGTTGACAAAATGAGTGCCTTGATCTATAACAAGTTCCAGTGGTAAACCAAAACGTGGAAAGACATCCTTCAGTAGACACTTAGCTACCGCAACAGCTGTGGCAGATCGTAAAGCCCAGGCTTCTGCCCATCTGGTAGCATAATCAGTACATGTCAAAATATAACGATTGTTACTGAGGATTGCTGGTGATGTAATTGGTCCGATAAAATCTAGACCCCACTTCTGAAAAGGTTCTAATGGCAAGACAGGTTGTAGAGGGAAAAGATGACATTGCAGGGGCTGTCTAGATCTCTGACAACTATCACATTGTTTGACAAACTGTGATACATCTCTGTACATAGTAGGCCACTAGAGACCACTTTGCAGAATTTTCCGGTGTGTTAAGTCTGCAGCAAAATGGCCACCGAAAGGAATTGAGTGAGCCAAAGTAATAACTGAGTTAACTTCATGTGGTGGAATACATCGAAGTAAAATTCTAGTATGATCCACATAGTATAATTCCCTAGCAATCAACCGAAATCGGTGGCTAAAAACTGCAATTTTCTTGCGTATTGCCATAGAAGTCTGAGATGGAAGGCATCCATCAGTGAGGAAGGTTAAGATCTGATCATAATATGTAGATGGCATAGGTGGGTCTGTAATTTCATCATTAGTTGGTTCACAGACATAAATTGCCAGTGTTGTGTCATCTATACCGACCGGAGCTTCACCGGAATTTAAGCGAGACAAAAACTCTGCTAAGGCATGTGAACTGCCTGGTCGATGAATAACTTCATAGTCAAATTCTTGTAAAAGCAGGACCCATCATGCTAATCGACCTCCTAGATGCTGTTGCCGAACCAGATAAACAAGTGCAGCATGATCTACATGAAAAGTAAATCTACGGCCCAGTAAATAATGCCTGAATTTCTTGACAGAATATACTAGACCTAGACATTCTCTTTCTGTTCCAGAGTAATTCTTTTCAGCAAGGGCCAATCTTCGACTTGCATAGTACACTGGCGTGAACCACTTATTGGTTTGTTGTCTTTCATATCTGTTTCTGTTACAGTCATCACCGTACAAACTGAAGGATTCCAATTATCTACAACAGATTGTAGATCAACAGTTCCTAGGGAGATCAAGTCAATGTTATTTTTCAGAAACTCTTCTTCTTCATCATCTAACAATCCGTCTAGCATATGGACTGGTTCCGCAAAATACGGTCTAGCATGCAACTCGCAAGGTTGTATAGCATCTAATTTTACAACGTATTTATGATTATTATCCTTGAAAGTGAGTTCTTGTGCAGACCAATCTTGTATCACCTTAGCGTGCTTCAGCCAAGGTCGGCCGAAAAGGAGATTATAATCAAGAGTGGATTCCGATAAATCTAGTATGACAAAGGTCATTTTAAATGTTGTACCTTGTAAAGTGATTGGTACATTTCGTACAAGTCCTATGGGATGGACCCTTGATTGGTCGGCCATTCTGACAAAAAACTGAATTGGTTCGATTTCGGTCCACCCTAACCTTTTACACAGTGCAGCAGTAGCAATGTTGACACCAGATCCTCCATCAATTAGTACCTGTGTGATTTTATGATTTTTATACCATACCGTAATCAGAGGAACTGAATGATCAACCGTAGAATCAGGTTCGGGTTGCACTGTTGCTGTCGCTGGAATGCAAGAAGGCACAGGACTGAACTGTTGTTGGAATTGTTGTCGAACTCCTGATACTAGTGCAAGTAATTGGCCCAAAGGAAGAGTGATGGATGCTTTAGATAAAATTTTCCAGGCCTTTTGTGATTGGGTTGTATTTTCCACAGATTCTGAAGATGATGCACCTGCTGAAGATGATGTGCCTGCTACTAAATTAGAATCCTGTTGTGGTGTTCCTTCCTTGGTTAACGAAGTCTGTGTCACCGGAATAGGATCTGGGAAGACTGGAGGTTCTGCGGTGGTCCATTGACTAGCTTTATCGTACATCCTTTGTTGTTCGTGTATGCCTGGTTCAAATATTTTTGCTACTGGTTGCAGTTGCTTACCGGATCGGGTCTGAATTACTGCAGCGTGCGTTTCTATTGGTGTGATTTGTACCATATTAGCCATTGGGTTTTGATGTTCTTTCTTCCTCTGATCATACTCAACTGCATCCTTACAAAATCTTCTGATGTGACCGAATTCACCACATAAATGACAGCACGGTGGTGGCAAATTGGGATTTTCCGGTGCTGGTCCAGATTGCCAGCGGTTTGCATTGTAGTTATTATTTCTTTGTCCTCTGTAATTTCGATATCCTTGTTGCTGGTTGTTTCTCATTTGCGGAGGTACATAGTGATTGGCTGACTGCCCTAGTTCCTGTATAATTGCATTGACAGTTGCTGTTTCCTGCACTTTGGCGTTATATGCGTAGTTTTCAGTGGTGTGTCTGGTAGTGTTACAGATAGCACAAAACAACTGATTAAGTGCACAAGTGGCACTAGTATGGCCTGAATTCTTGCAGGTAGTGCAATACATCTGTCTGGTCGGGTCTTCGATGACATTTTTATTTTCTTTTAACCACTCCAGATCTTCTGTAAATCCTCCAACCTTGTTTTCAAGCTACAGAGCCATGGTGTTCGAACTGAAGGACTCACAAGGCAAGGAAGCTTACGAAGGGAGTCAGAGAGAAGAGAAAGTACAAGCAGACAGAGCAGTCAACGACGATCTGGCAAGTAGGCCAATATTTTTTTCAAGACACTAACGCATATAAAAGAGGTGGACACACAAGGAGAAGGAGCAAGTAGGGAGCTCCAGGAAATGTATGTCAAAATGTTAATAGAAACCCCTACAAAAATAGTGATTTTCATCACTAAAAACCATTGTAAATACCATTTCATATTTTTGTAGCTCCATTTTGTGCAAGCCAAGGAGTCCTTGAGCTTGAGGAGCTTTAGAAGTACCTACCTGTCAATTTTCACATTTTTTAGACTTTGTTTGAACCTCCAAATAGGGTAGAGAACCTAATTTTTAACTAAGCCGGACACTAGGTCTGGACACGACCAAAACCTAGTCAAAAACTATAAATAGAGCTAGAGAGCTCATTTTTGAGGCTAACTTGTAATTGATTTGAACTGGTAAGAGCTTTTTGAAAGTAATCTAAGAACTCCATTGCTTCTCACTCTTTGTCTTACCGTGTGTGCGCGTGTGTGTATGCGTGTGCATGTTAGTGTGCTTCTCACTCACGCACTTGTGCCTTCACTTGCTCGAGGTCTTCATACCATCCTCACGTCTTCCCGGATTGACATTAAAGGAGGTGCTACTCATCACTGAGCTACACCAAATTTTGGCACCATTGCCGGGGATCGAGCTTTGAGGACGAGCGTGTGATGGTAAGACGTAGAGTTGACGCGTTGGACTTATAGGTATTTTCTTCACTTTTACCTATTTTCTTTTGTTTTCTTCATCACCATCATCATCCTCACCATCTCCCACCTCCATCTCCACCATCGTGAAAAATTTCACCTTTTGATCATATCACCTTCTCCACCTCATTTCCCTCATTCCACTTGTGAGAGAGAGCGAGAGAGCGATATTGTGTGCAGTGTTTTTGCATGTTTTTTGAGTGATCTTGCAGGTACAGCTGTATCATCCCCTCCAGCAAGCTGCGTACGTACGAAAAAGTTCAAAACTGTCTCTGTGTCGCAGACCTCTGTCGATCGCGATCGATAGAAAAATCACCCATTTGGTAAAACAAAGTGCACCACCATAATCTACATGATGAGCACATTCTAAATCACTAAAAACAGTTAAAAAATTCCGAGTTTCTTCGTCAATCGCGACCAACACCATCGATCGCGATCGAAAGCCACGATCGACAACATCTGTCAATCGCGACCGACAGACCCTATCAATCGCGACCGACAGACCTGTCGATCACGACCGATAGACCTCACGACTGACTGACTGCCACGTAGGATTCAATCAATCGCGATTGACACCAAAATTCACGATTGACACCAAAATTCGCGTTGCCACGTGTCCATCGCGACGGACACAGCCCCGATCGACTGAATTTACGGCGAAAATCCCGAAAAAAGTGTCGATCGCGATTGACACCATCAATCGCGATTGACAAGACCCATGACCGACTCTGTCGATCGCGATTGACACTGTCAATTGCGACTGACGTGTCGATCACGACCGACAGGCCCCGATGGACACCTCTGTCAATCACGATTGACAGGCTTTTCGGCCAAATTTTTAGGGTTAATATTTCCAAGTCTTTGGGGTAATTTTGGGCATAATTAGCAAGTTATTCGTGATTTGTGAGGTTCCTAAAAGTGTGTTTTGAGAAAAATCATGGGAGCTGTCAGCCTGTTTGAACCCTGTTTTAACTCCAAAACCCTGAACTGTCATAACTTTTTCATATGAAATCCGTTTGCTGTGTAGGGTAATTTGAAGTTGACCATACCCTGGGGTAGGAAAACTAAAGGATCCTTGGGATTGTTTTCCATAAAGGCAAAGGGGAATTTGGTTTGTGAATTACATGCATGAAAGTGATCTATCCGTCATTTGAATTTATGTCTTGAGCTAATCTTGGGACTCTTACAGGTCCATTGAGAGCACCTGAAGGTATCTAAAGCAAGGGCTTTTTGCAAGCTTGAGAACCAGGTTCTTGAGCACCAAAGGGCAACCAAAGGAGCAACTCAAGGTTGGAAGATTCTCAACTCCCCTTCTCAATTCCTAGCTTAGGCGTTCGAGTAGTGCTAGGAGTAAATCAGGATACGATAGGCACGTGACAAGTCAAAGACTATCTAAGAAATCAAGTTCAAGAGATAACCTGTGTGTGACTGAGAACTTTAAAGGAAAAGACTTAACGTGGGACGATCAACTTAAGTGCGGAAAATTAACTCAAATATTCATGACGTTGCGATATCAGACAAGATCATAAACAGTTTAACACACCAAAAAGGAATCAAGTGACTGACACCAATTGATCCGCAACGAGGTTGTACTTTGGGTAAAAATTGGGCTCCTTAAATAGGCATATGAACCTTAGATCAGGACGACATCTAGTAAGAGATAGAGAAAGTCTTAGGTCTTTAGAGGCTAGCGTTAATCATACTGCTAGGTCTTGGGCCCAGCAGTTAAGCCACCACTCGCATTACCCTAGCTCTGAGACTAGTGAATCAGAGATGTCTCAAGGTATGGAGAGACCTGCAGGGAGTTCAGGTGTGCCATATTTGTATAGGGTGGAAGGCCCCTACAAGACGTAGCTGGAATACCTTAGGACCAACTGATTAGGTGCTAGCATCTATGAGGACGGCCTAAGAAGATCCGTGGTCCAGATTAAAAACCCTAACCAATCCATTGGACTAGAACACCCAGCTGTCAAGTTTGAAAATGGAGCATACTTGGACAAAGAGGGAACCATATATGTAGTCACCAGTCACCCAGACAGAACAGACGAATTCGGAAATGTGATCCCAGAAACGGACATAGGTGACCTAGAGCAAGGAAACATGGGTATAGAACCTAGAACCCCTCGAGGCAAATCGGTTCTCACTAGGATTATCACACCAGAGTGGATTCCCCAGGACAATAAGAGTATAGATCTGCTCCTAAACCAAGAAACCAATGAAGCCTTTTGGAGGTATAAATCTGATAGGCCAAATGATGTACGAACAATCATGATATATGACTTCAAAGATCCTGATAGCCCAGGCAGAGTGACCTACTTAGATCACGCTTCAGAGAGGATCTTTGTGGTTACAGAAAATGATAGGCATGCTTACACTTGGAAGGGTGAATTCGTTTTCCCCCAACCAAGATCGAACGTGTCCTATGGTCACCCAGGAGCTGGAGCATCCCAAGATCATGGAGCTCAAAGAGAGAGAAGTAGAGACAGGCCAGAAGTAAGCTTTGCCAACCTAGGGGGCAGAGAAAGAACGAGAACGGAACCAAATAGAGTGGAACCTGAGGTACTTAGAGCTGCAAGGAATCAAAGAAATGCAGATGAGTTCCCTCTACCAAGACCTAGAGAGCACACAAGGACTTTGAGACCGACTCAACTAGTTAAGTCCATGAAGAACTACTTCGATGGCACTGGAGATCCATACGATCATGTGGCGGAGTTTAGGCAAGTCTTGAGAGCTGAACAAGTTGAAGATTTGTTTACGCAGTACAATGCCTTTGGTCTAACCCTTAGGAACACTGCCCTAACATGGTTTCAGCCATTAAACGAGAGGCAGTTCAGGAGCATAGATCAACTTCTAGAGGCATTCATTATCGAATTCTCTAAAAGTGGCATAAGACATAACACGTCCTCGCTGATTCACAGCTTCAAGCAAACCCCTCAAGAAACCGTGAGACTTGCTGGAAGAAGATTTAGGCAATACCTGGAGAGAAGCCCTGTCTCTGAGTTACCCACACCAGCTAAGCAAGTGGCTTTATTCTTGGATGGATTGCTAAGTACCAAATTGAGATCATATGTGTACTTGAAGGACCCTAGGACCATAGAAGAGTGTGTACGGCATGTGCAATGACATCGAGGATAACCTAGGGGAGGAATTAGAGCTTTCTAAAATCTATAAAGATACCGATAGTTCTTCTAGCCTCTCTTCCACACAATCCACATCTATTGAGGAATTAGCAGAGAAAGTAGCTCAGAAATTAGGTGTCACTAGCAAACAGATCCCAAGATTTGCCCCTGTGAAAAGATGCTATACTTGCAGTGGTGACCATATGGCGAACGTATGTCCCATCATGGCTCAACCCCAAATGAACCCTAGTAGCCAATATTGCACCATAGAACGGAGATACACAAATCACACAGCACAAGACTGCCCATACAATAAGCAAGCAGTTAGGCAAACCTACCCCCAGCCCTATCCACAACAGGGAAGATACCAGAACCAGTACCCTCCACAGCAATATGGTAGGCCACAACAACCTTATCAACAACCCTACCAAAACCAACAAAGGCCTCAACCTGTGTTAGCTCAACAACCTCCAACCCCAGCAAACGTGATTCCTGTAAAGTATGCAGCTGCTGAGGAAAATTTGAATAGAGCCATAGTCCCAGTGACTCCATTGCTTTCAGAAAGTGACCCGAGTGACCATAGCTTTGATTCTACACATATTGATAGTCCCAAGGCTTACTACATGCAATCTCCTGAACATGGTGAGTCCTACTATAGTGAGGAACCGAGTGAACCTAATTGGGAGCCAGAATATGCTAATTTCATGTACGCAAACCCCAACTCTAGACCTCAACCTAGGCAAGTAAGACCCCCATTCCCTAGAGGACCATGCTACAGATGTCAGGGAGATCATCTCATTCGTGATTGTCCCTTACCTCCACCTACACAACCCCAGTCAGTGACAATTCAAGGCTTTTGCCAAGATTGTGGAAAGGAGCATCTTTTACGAGACTGCCCAAAGAATCCAATTAATATGCCAAAAATCACTCCTATCAATGTCGTAGGGTTAGTTGTAGACTCCACAGGAAGTGCGACGTCTACTACGCCAGTGCAAGTGATCACTAGAGCCCAAGCCTTGCAACAGAACCAAAGCGTAGGCCAGGAAAAGGGCCCAGATGTTAGTAAACGGAGAGCATGACAAAGAAGAGGACTAGAGCTTGGAGAGATAGTCGTGAAAGAATGAAAAGACAATGGGCAAAGAAAATGAGTGAACTTGAGGAAAGCCTAAGAGAAACGAGAGCCAGGATAACCGAACTCACATCTCGAACTCCCTCTCACACTACCCCACCTCCACCATTCCCAACTCCATCCGACCCGCCACCTTCCAACCCGCCTCACCTAATTCCACCACCCCCTAGAGTAGGATCAGTCCTAGCAGATCCCACTCCCAAGGACCTAAACATGATGCTTAAAGCATATCAGGCCAGAATCCAAGATGGACCAAACGTGACTGATCATGGAAAGTGCTACCCTAGAGCAGAATTAGGGCTTGAACGATCTAAAATTTGTGCTAAGATGGTGGAGTTGGCTCAAACCATGTTTGAAGCCAGTCGCCTCTTTAACATATCTAGCTCCGCCAAGACGCAGCTGCACTTTGAAGGACTGTTAGAAAGAATAGAGAGGCTAATTGCACAATCAGAAAAGCAACCCGCCTCTCAACACAAGGACAAGGCAAGTGAAAGAGTAGGTCTTCCTGCCCAGGAAGCCTATGTGCCTAACTCTACAAAGCCAGACACATCATCTTCTATGAATTGGTTCACACCAGAATTCCTACGAGAGATTCAAGAAGACAAATGGGCTAAAGAAAGTGAAGTCCCTCCTCCCATTGAAATTGTGGATGATGCACACGACCAATTCCCACAAGACATCCCATCCGTTTATGAGGAGCAGGAGAGTACCCAATCTCAGGAAAGATTAGACTTTGAGTCTAACTCTCTACAAGAATTACCCCACTTCACAGGATCATGGGAAGCTAAGTCTACTTGTATGAGAGCACCCACAGTCATGATAAGAAACGAAGATTCAATCATACCTAGGAACACAGAGGTAGTGAAAAACACTAAAGTACAGTGCAACCTCACCTTAGAAGAACTACTCAAAGTAAGGTCAGAGCTATGGAAACATGTAGCCAAACAAGTACCAGAGATAGCAAAACCTCGTTCCCAGGTAGGATCCCAGACAACAGTGCCAGAAATACCCTTGGACAAAACAGGAGACATGAGTGAGGGCGAAGAGGGAAACACATATCTTCCTATCACCCATCAAGGATAGACCACCAAAGCCATTTTAGACTCAGGTGCAGGAGTTGCAATTGCTACCACTTCCCTATGGAAGCGTTGGGGCAAGCTAGCACTCAGGCCGACTAGGATGAAATTGCAAATGGCCGATGGTCACATAGAGAGACCCTTAGGGCTGTTAGAAGGAATAACTCTCACCACATGTGGTGTTGAGTTCGAGCATACATTTGCTATATGTGATTTTAGCAAAAATCATGCCTATGAAATGATCTTGGGATGACCCTTTATGCGACAGTTGCAAGTGGTACAGGACTTGGGAACCAACTCCTTGTACCTGCAACACTTGGGTGTTACGACCAAAGTGAATCTCAAAGATTACTCTCATAGAGATGTCCCTCCGATCCAATGGAATCCCCTCCATAGAGCCAAAGATGATACGGAATCGGTGCATTCCATAGGATCAGGATCCTCATGGATGCTGAAGACACCCACTTATGGATGTGCAAGGTAGCAGTAGAAGAAGAGAAGAGAGAAAAAGCCAGAGAGGTAGGTGCAAAAGAAACACATAGATCAATTCAAGACCCAGCCTATGCACTTGTAGTCTTTCCTGACAAAGAATTTGAACCCCACGGCTGGGCAGAAATCCTAGCAACAATGGATGTAGCCATCAATGAAGAACACTGGACACCTCACTGTGATGAAGATGGCTATGACATTTCAGTCTTCTCCATAGAGCCGATCATGGGAGAGGTAGTGTTAGAAGAGTGTGAACCTAGCCCTGATGCATTTGAGGATGCAAGTGACTCCGATCTAGAGTCAATCATCATGGACCCACCTTTTGCATCATATGAAGAATACTTCTATGAAGTAGAATTTCAACCCCAGAGGTATGGAGAGCTTACAAATGATGTAAGGCTAACCACACATGTGACCCCGAAGGAAGAAGGAAAGAAAAGAAAGAAGAGAGAAGTCACACCAGAAGAGGAAGAATCTTTGTTTGAGGTCCCGAAAAATTTTAAGAAGTATGAGATAGATGACAGGAGAGTCATGATCAGAATGCCTAAACGAGAGGCACAATCGGGGGAGGCCTATGATAACAAAGAAACCACCAAGAAAATAGTGGTAGCTGTGGAAGAAGGAGAAGAGAGATGCACGTACATAGGCCATGACCTGACGGAAGACGAAGAGCACAAATTGATAGCCTTGTTAAGAGAATACAGAGATGTATTCGCTTGGAGTTACAAGGATTTGAAAGGCGTGGACCCTGACATATGTTCACACACTATCCCCATGACCTCAGATGCCAAACCTTCTAAGCAAAAGCCATACACATATAATGATAATTATGCTGCTAAGATCAAAGAGGAGATAGATAGACTGGTTGAAGCGGGATTCATCCATGAAATTGAGCACACTGAGTGGGTATCCCCCATCGTAGTACAAGAAAAATGGGAAGCTCCATGTATGCATTAACTTGAAGAAGGTCAATGCAGCCACAATTCGAGATAACTATCCGCTTCCTATCACAGAACATCTCTTAGAAAGAGTAGCAGGCAAGGAAGTGTACAGCTTCCTTGATGGATTTTCGGGCTACAATCAAGTAGCCATAGCTTCAGAAGATCAGCACAAGACGGCTTTTGCCACTGAATGGGGCATTTTTGCCTTTAGAGTAATTCCATTTGGGCTTACCAATGCATCAGCTACCTTCCAGAGGCTGATGTGCCATGTATTTAAAGAGTTCCTGAGGAAGAACTTAGAAGTCTATGTTGATGATCTTTGTGCTCATTCCAACATTAGACAAACCCATATTCCTAAACTCAGATAAATCTTTGACAAATGTAGAGAATATCAAGTCTGCCTGAACCCAGAAAAGTGTGTTTTTATGGTTAGGCAAGGCAAGATTCTAGGACACACTGTCAAAGAATGGCATATCCACTGATGAAGAGAAAGTGAGAGCCATAGCCGAGTTACCTAGGCCAAAGAATGTCAAGGAAGTACAAGATTTCATGGGGCATTGTGGTTATTACCGACGGTTTATACACATGTATGCTGTTGGCAGTAGCCTTGGTACATCAGGACCTACAAGACGTGAAAGTCAAAGAAGGGAGTCAGAGCGAAGGGACAGCACAAGCGAGCAAAGGGACAGCACAAGCAAACAGGGCAGTCAAAGAAGATCTGGCAAGTAGGCCAATATTTTTTCAAGACATTAATGCAAATCAGAGAGATGGACATGCAGGGAAGAAGAGCAAGTAGGGAGCTTGAAGAAATGTATGGCAGATCACTAGAAGAAATCCCTACAACAACAGTGATTTTTATCACTAATAATCATTGTAAATCTCATTTCACATTTTTGTAGCTCCATTTTGTGCAAGCCAAGGAGTCCTTGAGCTTGAGGAGCCTTAGAAGTAGTTGCGTACCAATTTTCATAATTTTTAGATCTCGTTTGAGCCCCCAAATAAGCCCTGGAACCTAATTTTTAACTAGGCCTGACACTAGGTCTGGACAGGGCCAAAAGCTAGTCAAAAACTATAAAAGGAGCTAGAGAGCTCATTTTTGAGGTTAGATTGTAATTGAAACGAACTTGTAAGAGCATTTTGAAAGTAATCTAAAAGCTCCATTGATTCTCACTCTTTGTCTTGCCGTGTGTGCGCGTGCGTGTGTTTGTGTGTGCATGCTAGTGTGCTTCTCACTCACGCACTTGTGCCGTCACTTGCTCGAGGTCTTCATACCATCCTCACGTCTTCCCGGATTGACATTAAAGGAGGTGCTACTCATCATTGAGCTACACCAAATTTTGGCGCCGTTGCCGGGGATCGAGCTTTGAGGATGAGCGTGTGATGGTAAGACGTAGAGTTGACGCGTTGGAGTTGTAGGTATTTTCTTCACTCTCATCGAATTTCTTTTACTTTCTTCACCATCTTCATCACCATCATCATCATCACCATCTCCCACGTCCATCTCCATCATCGCGAAAATTTCAGTTTTTTGACTATATCCCCATCTCCACCTCATTTCCCTCATTTCACTTGTGAGAGAGAGCGAGAGAGCGAATTAGCATGTGCTGTTTTTTGCATGTTTTGTGAGCATTCTGCAGGTACAGGCCGCATCATCATCCCCAGCACCCTGCGCAGGTACGGAATTCTGAGTAACTGTCTGTGTGTCGCCGAGCTCTGTCAATCGCGACCGACTGAAAAATTGCTCTAATTGCTAAACAAAGTGCAAATCCATGACCTACAGGCCTAGAGCTTCCCAAAAATGTGTTTAGTTTTTTGAAATTCCACAGATTTCTGTCAATCGCGATCGCTCTGTCAATCGCGATCGACAAACCACGACGGACAGATCTGTCAATCGCGATCGCTCTGTCAATCGCGATCGACAAACCACGACGGACAGATCTGTCAATCGCGATCGACACGTCAGTCGCGACCGACAGCCTACGACGGCTCTGTCAATCGCGACCGACAGGGTCAACGACCGATTGACCACGACCGACTGACCATACGCGTGACACGTGTCAATCGCGATCGAGTCATCAATCGCGATCGACTCATCAATCGCGACCGACACAGTCAACGACGGTTTGACCACGACGGACAGACCACGACGGCTCCGTCAATCGCGACCGACACGGTCAACGACTGTTTGACCACGATCGACAGACCCTCGCGACCGACCTGTCAATCGCGATCGACTCGTCAATCGCGATCGACAGAGTCAACGACGCTTTGACCACGATTGATTGACTTTTCGGCCAACGTGTCAATCGCGACTGACCAGTCAATCGCGACTGACAGCCACGACGGACCTGTCAATCGCGATCGACACGTCGATCGCGACTGACCTGTCAATCGCGACCGACAGACTTTACGAACGCGTTAGAAGGGCAAATTAGGTCAAATTTTCAAGGCAAAGTGATTGGTCTAAATTGTGATTAAGTGTGGGACAAACTCTAGGATGTAGTCTTGCATTGTTAGGCCGTGCCACAAGCTACTCGAGTATTCCTGTTTGACTGTTAGCTTGTATTGAATCCTGATTTAACTCCCTAAACCCTGAACAGTCCTAACTTTTTCGTACGAAATCCAATTTTTGAGCTCTTGGGCTTGTTGGAAAGCTCGTGGCATATACTACGCGCCCTCAACTGTTTTTTATAAAGATAATGCATTGATTTTCAGAGAGGGTATTTTGAAGTTGACCATACCCAGGGGACTCAAAGTCAGGGGTCTTTAGAATTATTTTCCTAAAAAGTCACAATGCAAATATGTGTATATGTTACATGAATGAAAGTTGTGGGTTGTGTCCTTGAATCTAAGCATCGAGCTAACCGTGGGACTTTTATAGGTCCATTGAGAGCAACAGAGAGCGTACAAAGCAAGGTTTCTTTGCAAGCTTGAGAACCGGGTTCTTGAGCACCATAAAGCAAGGGATCAACAAGTAAGGTTGGATTATTCTCAACCCCCTCTGTCATTTCCTAGCTCAAGCTAAGAACGAGTAGAGATAGGAGTAAGCCAGGGCGACGATAGGCAGTTATCAAGTTGAAGACTACCTAAAAAAACTCAAGTTCAAGTAAAAACATAATCTCTGTACTGTCGATAACCTAAAGGAAAAGAACCTAACGTGGAACGATCAACCTAAAGTACGAAGAACATTCAAGTGTTCCTGACGACGGGATATCAGACAAGACCATAAACACAATAACTAACTAAAAAGAATCAAGTGACTGGTACCAATTGATTGGCAACGAGGTTGTACTCTGGAAAAAAAAAAAATTTGGGATAATCAGTTAGGCATATGAACCTTCGATCAGGACGACACCTAGCAAGGGAGAGACAAAGCCTTAGGTCTTCAGAGGCTAGTGTCAATCACACTGCAAGGTCTTGGGCCCAGCAGTTGAGCCACCACTCATACTACCCTAGCTCTGAGACCAGTGAGTCAGAAATGTCTCAAGGCATGGACAGACCTACGGGAAGTTCAGGAGTGCCTTATTTGTACAGGGTAGAAGGCCCTTACAAAACACAGCTGGAATATCTTAGGACCAACCGACTAGGTGCTAGCATCTATGAGGACGGCCTAGGAAGATCCGTGGTCCAGATTAAAAACCATGACCAATCCATAGGACTAGAACACCCAGCTGTCAAGTTTGAAAATGGTGCATACCTGGACAAAGAAGGAACTATATATGTTGTCACTAGTCACCCTGATAGGACAGATGAATTTGGAAATGTAATCTCAGAAGCGGACTTAGGCGACTTGGAACAAGGAAATATGGGAGTAGAACCTAGAACCCCTCGAGGTAAATCAGTTCTCACTAGGATTATCACACCTGAGTGGGTACCCCAGGACAACAAGAGCATAGAATTGCTCCTCAATCGGGAAACTGATGAAGCCTTTTGGAGGTATAAATCCAATCAGCCAACTGATATAGGAAATATCATGATCTATGAGCTTAAGGATCCGGATAGCCCAGGCAGAGTGACCTACTTAGATCATGCTTCAGAACGGATCTTTGTGGTGACAGAAAAGGATAGGCATGCCTACACTTGGAAGGGTGAATTCATTTTCCCCCAACCAAGATCAAATGTATCCTATGGTCACCCTGGGGCTGGAACTTCCCAAGCTCATGGTACACAAAGAGACAGAAGCAGAGATAGACCAGAAGTAAGTTTTGCCAACCCAGTAGGCAGAGAAAGAACGAGGACGGAGACGAACAGGGTAGAACCTGAGGTGCTGAGAGCTCACAAGAACCAAAGAAACGTGGATGGATTCCCCCTGCCTAGGCCTAGAGAGCACACAAGAACTTTGAGACCCACCCAGCTAGTTAAGTCCATGAAGAATTACTTTGACGGCACAGGAGATCCCTATGATCATGTGGCGGAGTTCAAGCAAGTCTTGAGAGCTGAACAAGTGGAAGATCTGTTCACGCAGTACAATGCCTTCGGTCTAACCCTCCGGAACACGGCACTTACATGGTTTCAACCATTAGATGAGCGTCAGTTCAGGAGCATAGACCAACTCCTAGAGGCTTTCATTGTAGAGTTCTCTAAGAGTGGCATAAGACACAATACTTCCTCATTGATTCACAGCTTCAAGCAAACCCCTCAAGAGACTGTGAGACTTGCAGGAAGAAGATTTAGACAATATCTTGAAAGGTGCCCAATTTCGGAGCTACCCACATCTGCTAAACAGGTAGCCTTATTCCTCGATGGATTGCTGAGTACGAAATTGAGATCCTATGTGTATCTGAAGGACCCTAGGACTATAGAAGAATGTGTACGCATGTGCATTGACATTGAAGATAACCTAGGGGATGAGCTAGAGCTTTCCAAAATCTACAAAGATTCAGATAGTGCATCTAGCCACTCTTCCACGCAATCTACATCAATTGAGGAACTCGCGGAAAAAGTAGCTCAGAAATTAGGTGTAACTAGCAAACAAATCCCAAGGTTTGCTCCTGTAAAAAGGTGCTATACATGCGGTGGTGACCATATGGCGAACGTCTGTCCCATTATGGCTCAACCCCAAGTAAACCCTAGTAGCCAGTACTGCACCATAGAACGGAGATACACCAACCACGCCGCGCAAGATTGCCCATACAACAAGCAGACTGTTAGGCAACCCTACCCGCAACCCTACCAACAAGGCAGATACCAAAACCAAAATCCACCACCACAATATGCTAGACCCCAACAAACCTACCAACCACAATATCAGGCCCAACAGAGACCCCAACCGGTACTAGCTCAACAGCCCCCAAACCCCACTAACGTGATTCCAGTAAAGTATGCTGTTGCAGAAGAAAACCTGAATAGGGCCATAGTACCAGTAACCCCATTGATCTCAGAAAGCGACCCAAGTGACCATAGCTTTGATTCTTCACATGTCGATAGTCCCCAGGCTTACTACATGCAGTCTCCAGAACATGGTGAGTCTTACTATAGCGAGGAACCAAGTGAACCTAGTTGGGAGTCAGATTACACGAACGTCATGTATGCAAACCCCAACCCCAGGCCTCAACCTAGGCAAGTAAGACCTCCATTCCCAAGAGGACCGTGCTACAGATGCCAAGGAGATCATCTCATTCGTGATTGTCCCTTGCCTCCACCTACACAACCCCAGTCAGTGACTATCCAAGGTTTTTGCCAAGATTGTGGAAAAGAACATCTCTTACGAGATTGTCCTAAGAACCCCAATAATATGCCAAAAATCACTCCTATCAATGTGATCGGTTTGGTTGTAGATCCCTCAGGAAGCGTCACTTCCACTGCACCAGTGCAGGTAGTCACTAGAGCTCAGGCATTACAGCAAAACCAAGAGACAAGCAAGGAAAAGGGCCCAGAGGCTAGTGAAACCGAGAGCGTAACAAAGAAAAGGACTAGAGCATGGAAAGATAGTCGAGAAAGAATGAAACGACAATGGGCCAAAAAGATGAGTGAGCTTGAGGAAAGCATAAGAGAAACCAAAGCGAGGATAACTGAACTCACAGCTCAAACTCCCTCTCACATCACCCCACCGCCTCATCAAATCCCACCACCCCCTAGAGTAGGATCAGTATTAGCTGATCCCACTCCTGAAGACTTAGACATGATGCTCAAAGCATATCAGGCCAGAATCCAAGAAGGGCCAAACGTCACGGATCATGCCAAGTGCTATCCTAGAGCTGACCTAGAGATAGAAAGAACCAAACTATGCGCGAAAATGGTCGCATTGGCTCAGACTATGTTTGAAGCCAGTCGCCTTTTCAATTACTCGGGCTCAGCCAAGACGCAATTACACTTGGATGGATTCCTAGAAAAGTTAGAGAGGATAATTGCCAGATCTGACAAGGAAGAAAAAAATCAGGAGAAAGAAAAAGCAAGCAAAAACCTGAGCCATTCCCCATCGGAAGTTTATGCAGCCAATTCCACTAAACCAGACAACTTCCCCTCCTTAGAAAGATTAGAGAGGCTAACTGCACAGCCAGAAAAGGAGCCTATCCCTCAAAAAAAGGAAAGGGCAAGAGAACGGATAAGCCAGCCTCTTCAGGAAGCTCATGTGCCTCCTCAAGGAGCTTATCTTCCTCCCCAAAGGTCACAGGTGCCTCTCTCGAAAGCTTATGTGCCTCCACAGGTAACCCACATTCCTTCCCAGAGAGCGTATGAGCCTGTGCGGAAAAGTAATAGCATAAGTAATCCTCCCCAAGAAGCTTGTGCTTCAGCTATCTATGACAACGAGGAAAGAGCCAACGTTGGGATAAGCCCTCCTTCCCAGGTAGCATATGTACCTAATTCTACGGAGCCAGACACTTCTTCTTCTATGAATCGGTTTGCACCAGACTTCCTACGAGAAATTCAAGAAGACAAATGGGATAACGAAAGCGAGGTCGCCCCTCCTTTTGAACTTGTGGACGATGCACACGACCAATTCCCACAAGACATCCCATCTATTTACGGGGAGCATGAGAGTGTTCAGTCTCACGAGAGATTAGACTTTGAGTCGAATTCCATACAAGAGCTACCCCACTTCACAGGCCCATGGGAAGCAAAGTCCACATGTATGAGAACACCCACAGTCATGGTAAGGAACGACGACTCAATCATTCCTAGGAACACAGAGGTAGTGAAGAACACTAACGTGCAGTGTAATCTCAAGTTAGAAGAGCTACTCAAGGTTAGACCTGAATTATGGAAACATGTAGCCAAACAAGTACCAGAGATAGCAAAACCTCGCTCCCGGGTAGGATCCCATAGGACAGTACCAGAAATTCCCTTGGATAAGATAGGAGATATGTGCGAAGGTGAAGAAGGGAACACCTATCTTCCCATTACCTACCAGGAGTACACCACCAAGGCAATTTTGGACTCAGGTGCAGGAGTTGCAATTGCCACCACCTCCTTATGGAAGCGTTGGGGCAAGCCAGCACTCAGGCCGACGAGAATGAAATTGCAGATGGCCGATGGCCACATAGAGAGACCCCTAGGATTGCTAGAAGGAATAACTCTCACCACTTGTGGTGTCGAGTTTGCACATAGTTTTGCTATCTGTAGCTTCAATAAAAATCATGCCTATGAGATGATTTTGGGAAGGCCATTTATGCGACAATTGCAAGTGGTACAGGATTGGGGAACCAACTCCTTGTATTTGCAACACTTGGGTGTTACGACCAAAGTCAATCTCAAAGATTATTCTCACAGAGATGTCCCTCCTATCCAATGGAATCCCATCCATAGAGCCAAAGATGACACAGAATCGGTGCATTCCATAGGGTCTGGATCCTCATGGATGCATGAAGATACCCACTTATGGATGTGCAAGGTAGCAGTAGAAGAAGAGAAGAGAGAGAAAGCCAGAGAGGTAGGTGCGAACGAAACTCATAGACCCATTCAAGACCCAGCCTATGCACTTGTAGTTTTTCCAGACGAGGAATTTGAACCCCATGGCTGGGCAGAAATTTTAGCAACAATGGATGTAGCCATCAATGAAGAACAATGGACACCTCACTGTGATGAGGATGGCTATGATATCTCAGTCTTCTCCATAGAGCCGATCATGGGAGAGGCAGTTCTAGAAGAATGCGAACCTAGCCCTGATGCATTTGAGGATGCAAGTGACTCCGATCTAGAGTCAATCATTATGGACCCACCATTTGCATCCGATGAAGAATACTTCCATGAAATAGAATTTCAACCCCAGAAGCATGGAGAAGTTACAAATGATGTAAGATTAGCAACGCATATGACCCCTAAGGAAGAAGGAAAGAAACGAAAGAAGAGAGAAGCCTTACCAGAAGAGGAGGAATCTTTGTTTGAGGTCCCAGAAAATTTTAAGAAGTACGAGATAGATGACAGGAGAGTCATGATAAGAATGCCTAAACGAGAAGCACAATCAGGAGAGGCCTATGATAACAAAGAAACTACCAAGAAAATAGTAGTGGCCTTAGAAGAAGGAGAGGAGAGATGCACGTATATAGGCCATGACCTGACAGAAGAAGAAGAGTACGAATTGATTACCTTGCTAAGAGAATACAGAGATGTATTCGCTTGGAGTTACAAGGATTTGAAAGGTGTTGACCCTGATATATGCTCACACACCATTCCCATGACCTCAGATGCTAAACCCTCTAAGCAAAAGCCATATACATATAACGATAACTATGCTGCTAAGATCAAGGAAGAGATAGATAGATTGGTCGAAGCTGGATTTATCTATGAAATTGAGCACACTGAATGGGTATCCCCCATCGTAGTGGTGCCCAAGAAGAATGGCAAGCTGCGTGTGTGCATTAACTTGAAAAAGGTTAATGCCGCCACGATTCGAGATAACTATCCGCTTCCCATCACAGAGCATCTCTTAGAAAGAGTGGCAGGCAAGGAAGTGTACAGCTTCCTTGATGGATTTTCGGGCTACAATCAAGTAGCCATAGCTCCAGAGGATCAGCATAAGACAGCCTTTGCCACGGAATGGGGCATTTTTGCTTTTAGAGTAATGCCATTTGGGCTTACCAATGCACCAGCTACCTTCCAGAGGCTGATGTGCCATGTGTTTAAGGAGTTCCTGAGGAAGAGTTTAGAAGTCTACGTTGACGATCTCTGTGCTCATTCCAATGTTAGGCAAACCCATATTCCTGAACTCAAACAAATCTTTGACAAATGTAGAGAATATCAAGTCTGCCTGAACCCCGAAAAGTGTGTTTTTATGGTCAGGCAAGGCAAGATCCTAGGACATATAGTGTCAAAGAATGGCATATCTACTGACGAAGAAAAAGTGAGAGCCATAGCGGAGCTACCTAGGCCAAAGAATGTCAAGGAAGTACAAGCTTTCATGGGGCATTGCGGTTATTATCGACGATTTATACACATGTATGCTGTCATTGCAAAGCCCATGTACGGACTCTTGACAAACTTTGAGTGGACGGATGAATGTGAGAATTCCTTCCAAGAACTTAAACGAAGATTATGTTCAGCACCGATCTTGACCACACCAGATTGGAATAAGCCATTCCATGTTCATGTTGATGCATCCAATTACGCTATTGGATGCGTGCTTGCACAACCTACTGGTGAAGGTAATATGGATCTTCCAATTGCCTATGCCAGTAGACAATTGAATGCGGCTGAACGAAATTATACCACTACTGAGCGAGAAGGATTAGGCATGGTATATGCAGTTAAAAAGTTTAGACATTATTTGCTTGCAAATAAGTTTAAATTTTTTACGGACCATCAGGCATTGTTGTACTTAGTAAACAAGCCATGCAATACAGGTAGATTAGTAAGATGGTTTCTCTTACTAATGGAATATGACTTTGAGGTTGTGGTAAGAAAAGGTAGGACTCACCTGAGAGCAGATCATCTCTCTAGGCTCACATCTGGGGAAGCCCCACAAGGAGTGTCAGATGACCTTCCTGATGCTTACTTGTTTAATTTGGAGGTGGTGCCGCAGTGGGCTAAGCCATTGGTACCAGTCTTGACATACGGGCCTAGCCATCCGGTGGTAAACACAAGGAATAGAGAGATCGTAAAAGCCCAAAAGTACCATATCATGGCAGGAAGCATGTACAAGCACACAGATCAAGGGATTTTGGCTTGTTGCGTAGAAGAGGATGAGTACGCTAAATGGTTGCAATTAGCACATGTAGGTGCATTAGAGCAACACCATTCAAAACAACGAACTTTACAGACTCTAAAAAGATTCGGAGTGCACTGGCCAACTATGGAAGCTGATGTCCAAAAGTTGTGCAAGGAATGCCCAATCTGTTGCACTAAACCACCAGTGGAACATGCCACTCTTTATCAAGTATCCATTGTGCCAGATTGGAGTGAACCTCTAGTATCATTCTTGAGAACAAACACATTCCCTCCAGACATGACTCTAGCTAGGAAAAGGAGTTTAGAACAAGAAGCCCAGGATTACGCACTCATCGGTAATAATCTATATAAGCGCGGTAAAGATGGTTACCTGAGACTATGTGTCCACGAAAGTGAATATCTGAAGATCTTGGAAACTGCTCACCAAGGTGTAGCAAGAGGACACTTTGGACCAGATCGGGTAATCAAGGCGATACTATTTGCGGGCTTCTGGTGGCCTACCCTTCACATGGATGCACATACCTATGTGAAACGGTGTGATGTCTGTCAAAGGACTCAGTATCCTATACGCAAAGATGAGATGCCACTGAAACCTATGATGGGTGGACGTGCATTCTCTAAGTGGGGAATAGACTTCGTAGGTCCTATTAATCCCCCAGCTAAGGGTTCTCATGCGGAATACATCATCGTGGCAACAGATTATCTCACCAAGTGGGTAGAGGTAAAGGCTACGACAAAGAACGATGCTCAAACAACTGCCAAATTCTTGTTTGAGAATGTATTCACGAGATACGGGCTACCTATAGAGCTTGTAAGTGATAGAGGCACTCATTTCTTGAATGAAGTGATTGAAAATCTACTCCAAGAATTCTTGGTAATACACAAGAAGTCTGCCCCTTATCACCCTCAAGCTAATGGACAAGCTGAGAGTACTAATAAGATTTTATGCAATGTACTGACAAAATTAGTGAACACTAAACGCTCTGATTGGGACAAACAGCTACACCATGCTGTTTGGGCATACCGAGTGGCCTACAAAACGGTACTCCAAGCCACTCCCTTTCAGATGGTATTCGGTCAAAACGCTGTGTTACCCTTGGACTTCTTGATCCCTACATTGAGAGTAGCACGAGAGCACGAATGGACAGGTCATGAGCTCTCCTCTAGGATCTTTGACCTTGAACGATTAGGAGAAACAAGACTAAGAGCCGCTGCAGGAATATATGCCGCCAAGAAGAGACAGAAGGCATATTTCGATGCCCATGTGAAAGATAAAGGCTTGAAAGCAGGAGACCTAGTCTTGGTCTATACACTCAAACAACACGCGAGGAAGCTAGAAAAGAGAGGCTACGGACCTATGATCATCAATAGGATCTCCACAAGCGGAGCGGTACAATTGGCCACATTAGAGGGTGATGTTCTCCCAAACTATATTAGCGGTTGCAGAGTCAAGTTGTACCAGGAACCCCTCACGGAAGAAATGCTTAGCCGACTCAATACTGCTAAGAAACGCAAAGAGGAAGAAAAGCGAGTGCGAGAAGAAGCTCAAGCAGAAGCTTTAGAACGCATTAGAAGGATGAAATTACGTAGGCAAGGTAGAGAGCAGCCTAGGACAAATGACTATGCAGATCAAGGATATCATGTGGCAATGTGTGAAGTCGCAGGAACCAGCTCACCTAGGATAACTGATCGACGTCCTTTCGTAACCCTAGATATAGGACAAGGAAAAAGTGCAAGGACTGTAAGAGCCTTGATTGACTCAGGTGCAGCCACTAGTGCTGTTAGAATGTCTTACTGTCAAGAGTTACAGTTAACTGTCCAACCTGTGGAAGCATACCTCATAGGATTGGGAGGCGTGGAAACCCCTTGCATGGGCGAGGTGGAACTCCCCCTCTACATTCACGAGGAGGCAATGACCGTTAAAGTACTAGTGTGTCAAGATGAGGATCTCACTGAACCTCTCGTCTTGGGTCAGGATTGGATCTATGACCAAGCAGTCAATCTAAACCTAAGAAGTGGACTTCTCCAGGTTTGGGTCAATCATAGTCGAGTTACAGTAGAATTAGACAATGGAGCACTCAAGGAACTAGGAAAGGCACAGACTCCTGGTCCTTCCAGGGGTACACATGAAGATGACCATGCTGTTCTTGTCCAAAACTATGTGTTGCAGAGGAATGATATTTGCAAAAAAGGAATCAGGAATGCAACGGAACTCCCTTCTTTTCCAAAGGCTAGAAGGAGGCAGCAACCCAAGGTGGGTCAAAGGCAGAAGAAGCAGGGTACTACCTATGTCAGAGATCAAAGGTACCTGCTCAGCAGAACAGCCCAGAAAATAGACCAGGTATGGGTGCGGAAAGGCGAACGACCGGTTGCACCACCGTCAACTACAGGGGCAAAGCCTCTTATTAGTGACCAACAACGCAACGCTAATAAGAAGTCCTTCAGAAATTCTTCTGCTAAAGTAAAATCTATTTGGGTGCCCAAGAAGTCGATGAAGGCAAGCCCACAATCAAGACAAATTTGGGTGCCTAAGGCTTGCTTGATGGCACAAGTAGCTACGCTGAGGCCACAACTTAAACAGCATAACGCAGCGACGCATACTGCCAGATTTCACTCGTTCTCGACACTCATGTACACACCAAAACCCAAGAGCGTACATGTAATCAATTGTAAATGGGTCCCAAAAAGGCCTCATCTTCAAACCACGACACCGAGAAGGCTCTGTAGAGACTCTCCGAAACCGAAAGCAAAGCCCATTCACGGCATTTGGCAGCCTAGGGTCTGTAATAAACCCCCCGACCCCAATTTGTAAATTCATAACCCACTTACTAACTGCAATAGTTTCCTAGGACAACACAATCACTAACTACACACACTGTCTTAATGCACTTACTAACCACTAACTCATCATCCATCTCATGTTAATGTTGTAACAGGGACAACAACGGATTTATTTTGTCCATTACGATGTTAACACTTGGTTCTATATTCTCACAGAACCAATCAGCAAACAGGTCATGGCAGAAGCAGGTACCAGCTCTCAAGCCGGATCTAGTCCCCAGATCGTGGACATAGAAACACTTCTCCTTGAGCCACGCCTCACCGCAAGACCGCAAGAGCTTCAAGAAGTGCATGTGCTCCCCATCCAGGATCCTCCTCAAGGACACACTTCTCAAGTAGGTAAGCATGCGCATTGGTTCAGTGATGTTGCTGGACCACTGGGCGATGGAACCTACTTCTGGGAAGCAGAATTGGAATTCAATGGCAAATGGGGTCGATACCACTTTTTCACACGCGAATTTGAAAGCTACCAAAATGCCGAAGTCATGAGATCAGTTTGGGTCAAAGCAGGTGTGGAAAGTTATTTCAGGACTCACATACCAAAGCCGGATTTTTTACGATGTTCATATCTGATCAGTACAATCACGCCGAGCAGGGCCAAAGGAGGCGACAGCACCTTTGTGTTGCCATCACTGCTGCCGGGTAATGAGCTTAAAAGGTTCAAGCTGGACCTCAATCTGGTAAGAGAAGCATTGGGAATGTATGGCATGCACATCCCCACAGAAAAGGAAACCATGGTCCCAGGTCGAATGAAGCACAAGGATCTGAATAAGTTGAAGGATATGGTAGCAATGACACCTACCATTGCGCTTCACCTGCGAACCATCATGCAACACTTTGCGTTTCCCGCCCAAGAACGATTCACAATGCCCCCGAAAAAAATATGGTTCAGTTTATATCTAGCAGAAACCGAAAGCCTGCCCATCAATGTGCCACACTGGATCATAGACCAGATCCACCTAGCACATCAAAGGTGGAACAAGAAACAGAAGAATGTGCTCCACGGGTGTTGTGCTCTGACCAGAATAATCTACAGATGCTTGGCTTATGATGTGCCTGTTCAGCGGGCACTCGTATGGTCCCGAGTCCAAGAATTCCAAAGAAGACTATCAGCAGCAGGTCCCCCATCAAAGAAGATGAGGGGGGGAGTCCAACTACCCTGTGCCCAACCAAGGGGAGCTACCGCTACACCAGAAATCACCCCTCCCCAGACACGACGAGTTAGGCCATTCACAATCCGGCTACCACGACCAAGCACGGAGGGGCCTAATCTGGTGTTTCCACCCATTCCATCTGATTTGGAATTCCCGCAGGGATTTACTCTTGAGGACCTCACGGATGAAGAAATTGCCAGATTAATCTATGACTCTAACCTCGAAGCGGAAGCAGCGCGAGCTCAGGAACCACAACCCAAAACTACATCGGCCCCCACCCAACCCCAAGTTGTAGAAGTCGATGTAGATGAACAAGAGGCAGGAGGAGACGAAGAAGAAGCCGACGAAGAACAACATCAAGAATATGACGAACTCTCCGAGTTAGCAAGTGCCCCAGCATATTCGGCACAAATCAAGAGACTATATCGAACCATGCGACTGCTTCAGGAACAGCATAAGATGTCTCTAGAACAGGGCAAAAGACTCATGAACGACTTGCTAGCTGAGGAAGGTGTGGACGAGTTGTTCATTGAGTCCATGAACCTTCATGCCGACGCTGTAGGACTGGACGAGGCCATTCATGAGGCAATGGCCTACATCCACAGGTTTGAAAAAAGAGTTCCCGTTCGTCCCAGGAGGTCCGGGAAGCAAATTCACATCAATACATCAGCACCAGGCGGGGCAGCGCAAGCAGAAGAATATCAGGAAGCACCGTTGTCACCCCCATCCCCACCTCACACTACACAATTCACTCCACCACAGGACACTAACACTACCACATCCACTACCACTACCGTTGTCATGGGCATCCCACTCTCCCCGGGAATCCAATTCGGGGGAGTCACCATGCCCACCTTCACCACCCTGTTCACCGATGTCACATCCACTCCACCAACGATTCCCATCTACACAGTCACTCAAACAGTTGACACGATGGAAACATCACCTGCCACAGCACCGCTCCCTCCCCCCATGCCACCTTCATCACCCATACCCCCTCCACCCACATCTCCACGTACATCCACATCATTCACCTCTCCCATTCCCACCCCCATTCCCCCTGCATCTTCACCCTTCCCAGCATTATTTAATGTAAATAACATATTCTTAGCATTAAACCAATGTGTACACCAGCTCCAGCATGAGTACAAAGCTCTGGACAACCGGTATCAGAATCTGGAAACGCACCATCAAAACTTACAAAGACAATTTCTCATTCTACAAACAGAAAATGCAGAACTGAATCAACGCTACACGACGCTTGAGCAGGCTCACCAAACCTTATTGGCGGCACCCCAACCCTCGACAGAATCAGGTGCCAAACAACTAGAAGCTTTGCTCGAGGTATACCAAGCCGATAATCTCAAAGTCCGGCGTAACCTGGCACTTCTCAGAAAACACATGGCGGCCGCCCTTGAGGAAAACAAGAGATTGCAGCAGCAAAATGAAGCAAATCTAGAAGCTGCAATGGAAGGCTCTCCACACGAAATTGATCCAGAGCAGTTTAAAGCTGTGCCCTCAGAGACAATGAAGACCATCTTGGACAGCTATGCAGATCTATTAGAAGCTCATGATGACTTGGAAAGGGAACGGGATGCGCTGCGCAATCAACTCCAAGAGCAACAGACAGCACCCAAAGTCACAGAAACGACCACGACTTCAGAGGAAGTCAAGGCATTGAAAGAGCAGGTGGCCGAATTACAAGCAAGATTACTCACACATGAAAGGCAACCCTCTCCAGTGGTCGAACCTGAACCCGAGGATTTGGTACCCATCGAGGTAGATGAGACGTATGAGGAACCTTACGTTCCTATGCCAATGCCAGGTGGTGAACAAACCGCAGAAGGAATGGATACGCTAGAAATCGAAGTACCTGAGTGGCTCCAAACACTAGAGAAAACGGCATCAACTCATGAAGATCGAGTAGCAGTTCAAATCCAATCTATGGCAAAGATAGAGGACACTATTATTAAATCAGAATACTTCCGCAGCATGTCCCACCATAGATGGATCGGAACCAATGATGATCAATACGTGCCCTATTGTATACTCCTGGCGGACTACAATGCAGAAATCCAACATAAATGTGGCAAACCTCCAACGTTTGCTACACAATTTGGGCCAGATGATATCCCAGAGAGCGCCAAAAAAGGATCCATTCATCAACCCACTTGGAGGATCCGACTCCTCGAAACCTACCCGGAGATGGTTCGCACCTGGACGAATATGCCTCTTTTTATTAAATATAACCCCTGTTATGTTCCTGTACTCCGCAGACGCACATGGCCAGAGTTTACCATTGCAGTCAAGACTATCAAGGGATGCGCCAAATGGTTAAACTACGTCTATCTAGCACCCCCTCAAGGGCCCCCCACCGTCAATTACATGATTTCCACTATACGGCACTGGAGCATCCGATTAAGGAATACCCCTGATGTAATGGCCCAGATGTGCATGAAAATTTTTGAGTTAATGCTTATTACATTCAGGACATTCAAGAATATCAAGGACCCACACTTCTCAGGCGTCGGATTCCTTACAGGAAACCAAGATTTAGTTTATGACATGAGCACCACTCCTTCCATAGAGGTGATATACGCTTGGCACGCCCGAATAAAATACCTCCCAGCCTGCTTTAAACAAACATTCGAAGAGATCTTCATAACAGGGTTCTGGGAATACCACTCAGAAATATTTGTACCCAGACCCTCACATCTCCTCCATTTATTTGCTGTGGAGCGAACCATTCACTCAGAGCAGTTACGGGTGCCACATCCAGATGTCCCAGGGCCAGTCAATTGGGATGCATTGCTGACAGATCTAGCAAGGGGACTCAGGTTAGAAGAACACCACCTCGCCGCCGATGTTGTACAATACTACGTCCAAAAAGCAGCTAGACAAGGGTCTGTCAGGGGCGACAGACGCGAGAGTGGGGGGGGTGTTGGCAGTAGCCTTGGTACATCAGGACCTACAAGACGTGAAAGTCAAAGAAGGGAGTCAGAGCGAAGGGACAGCACAAGCGAGCGAAGGGACAGCACAAGCAAACAGGGCAGTCAAAGAAGATCTGGCAAGTAGGCCAATATTTTTTCAAGACATTAATGCAAATCAGAGAGATGGACATGCAGGGAAGAAGAGCAAGTAGGGAGCTTGAAGAAATGTATGGCAGATCACTAGAAGAAATCCCTACAACAACAGTGATTTTTATCACTAATAATCATTGTAAATCTCATTTCACATTTTTGTAGCTCCATTTTGTGCAAGCCAAGGAGTCCTTGAGCTTGAGGAGCCTTAGAAGTAGTTGCGTACCAATTTTCATAATTTTTAGATCTCGTTTGAGCCCCCAAATAAGCCCTGGAACCTAATTTTTAACTAGGCCGGACACTAGGTCTGGACAGGGCCAAAAGCTAGTCAAAAACTATAAAAGGAGCTAGAGAGCTCATTTTTGAGGTTAGATTGTAATTGAAACGAACTTGTAAGAGCATTTTGAAAGTAATCTAAAAGCTCCATTGATTCTCACTCTTTGTCTTGCCGTGTGTGCGCGTGCGTGTGTTTGTGTGTGCATGCTAGTGTGCTTCTCACTCACGCACTTGTGCCGTCACTTGCTCGAGGTCTTCATACCATCCTCACGTCTTCCCGGATTGACATTAAAGGAGGTGCTACTCATCATTGAGCTACATATGCCATCATAGCAAAGCCTCTGTATGGACTTTTGACTAACTTTGAGTGGACTAATGAATGTGAGAATTCCTTCAATGAGCTTAAACGGTGATTATGTTCAGCACCAATCTTGACCACACCATATTGGAATAAACCTTTCCATGTTCATGTTGATGCATCCAATTATGCTATTGGGTGTGTACTCGTGCAGCCTACCAGTGAAGGTAATATGGATCTTCCAATTGCCTATGCTAGTAGACAATTGAATGCAGCTGAACGAAATTATACCACTATGGAGAGAGAAGGACTAGGCATGGTATGTGCAGTTAAAAAGTTTAGACATTACTTGCTTGCAAATAAGTTTACATTTTTTACTGACCATCAGGCATTGTTATACTTGGTAAACAAACCATGCAATACAGGTCGATTGGTGAGATGGTTTCTCTTGCTAATGGAATACGATTTTGAGGTTGTAGTGAGGAAAGGTAAGACTCACTCGAGAGCAGACCATCTCTCTAGGCTCACATCTGGAGAAGCCCCACAAGGAGTGTCAGATGACCTTCCTGATGCTTACTTGTTTAATTTGGAAGTGGTGCCACAGTGGGCTAAGCCATTAGTGCCAGTATTGACATACGGGCCTAACCACCCAATAATAAACACATAGGATAGAGAGGTAGTAAAAGCCCAAAAGTATCACATCATGGGAGGTAGTATGTACAAGCACACAGATCAAGGGATCTTGGCTTGTTGTGTGGAAGAGGATGAGTATGCTAAATGGTTGCAATTAGCACATGTAGGTGCATTAGAGCAACACTACTCAAAGCAACAAACCCTACAGACACTAAGGAGACTCGGAGTGCATTGGCCGACTATGGAAGCTGATGTCCAAAAGTTGTGCAAGGAATGCCGAATCTGTTGCACTAAACCACCTGTGGAACATGCCACTCTTTATCAAGTGTCCATAGTGCCAGATTGGAGTGAACCACTAGTATCCTTCCTGAGGACGAAAACATTCCCTCAAGACATGACCCTGACTAGACAAAGAAGTCTAGAACAAGAAGCCCTAGATTACTCACTCATTGGTGATAATTTATACAAGCGTGGTAAAGATGGTTACCTAAGACTATGCATCCATGAGAGTGAATATCTCAAGATCTTGGAAACTGCTCACCAAGGTGTAGCAGGAGGACACTTTGGACTAGATCGGGTGATCAAGGCAATACTATTTGGGGGCTTTTGGTGGCCGACCCTTCACATGGATGCACATACCTATGTGAAACGGTGTGATGTTTGTCAGAGAACTCAGTATCCTACACGCAAAGATGAGATGCCACTGAAACCCATGATGGGTGGACGTGCATTCTCTAAGTGGGGAATAGACTTTGTAGGTCCTATTAATCCCCCAGCCAAGGGTTCACATGCTGAATACATCATGGTTGCGACAGACTATTTAACAAAGTGGGTAGAGGTAAAAGCTACGACAAAGAACGATGCTCAGACGACTGCTAAGTTCCTATTTGAGAATGTGTTCACAAGATACGGGCTACCTATAGAGCTAGTAAGTGATAGAGGGACCCACTCCTTGAACGAGGTTATTGAAAATCTGCTCCAAGAATTCTTGGTAGTTCATAAGAAGTCTGCCCCCTACCACCCACAAGCTAATGGGCAAGCCGAAAGCACAAACAAGATTCTGTGCAATGTGTTGACCAAATTAGTGAATAATAAACGCTCTGATTGGGACAAACAGCTATACCATGTTGTTTGGGCATACCGAGTCGCCTACAAAACGGTACTCCAAGCCACCCCCTTTGAGATGGTATTCGGCCAAAATATAGTGCTACCATTGGACTTCTTAATACCTACATTGAAAGTAGCACAAGAGCATGAATGGACGGGTCATGAACTCTCCTCAAGACTTTTTGACCTTGAACGATTAGGAGAAACAAGACTGAGGGCGGCTGTAGGGATATATGCAGCTAAGAAATGACAGAAGGCCTACTTTGATGCCCACGTTAAGGATAAAGGTTTGAAGGCAGGCAACCTAGTACTAGTATACACGTTGAAACAACATGCGAGGAAACTAGAGAAGAGAGGCTACGGACCCATGATCATTAATAGAATCTCAACAAGTGGAGCAGTGCAACTAGCCACATTAGAAGCCGATGTTCTCCCAAGCTACATAAGCGGATGCAGAATCAAGTTATATCAAGAACCTCTCACAAAGGAAATGCTAAGTCGACTCAATACTGCTAAGAAACGCAAAGAAGAAGAAAAGTGAATTCGAGAAGAAGCTCAAGCAGAAGCTTTAGAGCGCATACAGAGAATGAAATTAAGAAGACAAGGCAGAGAGCAACCTAGGCCAGATGCATATGCAGATCAAGGATATCATGTGGCTATGTGTGAAGCTTCAGATGTCAGCTCTCATAGGATAATTGATCGACGTCCTTTTATAACCTTAGAGATAGGACAAGGAAAGGGTGCAAGGACTGTAAGAGCCTTGATTGACTCAGGTGCAGCCACTAGTGCTATTAAATTTTCGTACTGTCAAAAGTTGAAATTAACCATCAATCCTATAGAAGCATATCTCATAGGATTGGGAGGTGTGGAAACCCCTTGCATGGGCGAGGTGGAACTTCCCCTCTATATTCAAGATGCAGCAATGACAGTTAAAATACTAGTGTGTCAAGATGAGGACCTCACTGAGCCTCTTGTCTTGGGTTAGGACTGGATCTATGATCATGCAGTCAACCTAAACCTAAGAAGTGGACTTCTTCAGGTATGGGTAAATCATAGTCGAATTACTGTTGAATTGGAAAATGAGGCACTCAAGGAACTAAGTAAGGCACGAACTCCTGGTCCTTCCAGGGGCGCACATGAAGTTGACAATGCTATTCTTGTCCAAAACTATATGATGCAGAACGAGGATTGTCTCAACAACGGAGTCAAGGATAAGACGACACTCCCTTCTTTCCCAAAGACCAGAGGGATGCAACAACCAAAGGCAGATCAAATACAAGATGAGCAGCGCACAACCTATACTAGAGGCTAGAAACATGTGCGAAGCAGAATGTCTCAGCCGTCGAAATGAGTGTGGGTGCGAAAAGGCGAACACCCTGTTGCGATCACGCCAACCCCACGGCTAGAACCTCTTATTAGTACTCAACAACACGACACTAATAAGAAGTCTTTCATAAATTCTTCTGTGAAAATAAAGTCTATATGGGTACCGAGGAAGTCGATGAAGGCCAACCCACAATCACGACAAATCTGGGTGCCTAAGGCTTGCTTGCAGGCTCAAATAGCTACACCGAGGCCACACCCGGTACAACTTGTTTCACTCACTCAAACATCAGATGCCCATGCTTATACATCACGCGCGGGCATATATTCTTCTATAAGCACAAGTAGAATCACTTGTAGATGGGTCCCTAAAAAGCCTCATTTTCAAGTAGATACCCCTATCAAACTCTTCAGAGTCTCCACAAAATCAAGATCAAAGCCTATCCACTGCATTTGGCAACCTAAAACTTGTAATAAACCCCCAGACCCCAATTGTAAATCATGCCCACCTACTAACTACATCACTCTCTCACTACATCATTCCACTTAGCTTCTAGGTCTACCCAATTCCTAACTACACGCACAAGCACCGAGCATTTAATAGCCTACTAATCTCCCCCGAACCTCATGTTAATGTTGTAATGGGGACAAAAACGGTTTTATCTTGTCCTTTACAAGGTTAACACCTGTTTCTATATTCTCACAGAGTCAGGAGGCAAGAAGTATCATGGTAGATACGGCAGGAACTAGCTCCCAGGCAGGCACCAACCCCCAAGTTGTGGACATTGAAAGTCTTCCTGTTGAGGAGGAATTGAAGGAACGCCCAGTGGCATTGAGGGCATTACACGCCATACCGATTCAGAATCCTCCACAGGGGCACACAATGCCGGTCAGCAAAAACTCACATTGGTTCAGTGATGTGGCAGGATCTCTGGGTGAAGGCACTTACATGTGGGAGGCCGAGATAGAACTCAACGGGCGTTGGGGCAGGTATCACTTTTTCACCAAGGAATTTGAGAAACTGCAGAATAATGAAGGACTGAAACCTATATGGAAGAAGGCGGGACTCTACGATTACTTCAAATTCCAATTGCCAAAGCCCGATTTTCTAAGGTGCTCTTATTTGATTAGCACCCTCACTCCGAGCAAAGACAAAAAGGGTTACAACTCCTTTGTCCTCCCATCTCTCACAAGGGGCAATGAGCTGAAGCGTTTCAGGTTGACTATCAATTTGGTAAGGGAAGCTCTAGACATGAAAGGTATGCACATTCCTACGGAGAAAGAGACTATGGTCCCCGACAATATGAAGAACAAGAATCTGACCAAATTAAAGGACATGGTGGCAATGACACCTACAATTGCCATTCACTTGCGAATGGTCATGCAACATTTTGCATTTCCCGCTCAAGAGAGGTTCACAATGCCACCTAAGAAGATATGGTTTAGTCTATACTTGGCTGATGCCTTTGATTTGACAATCAATATGCCCCATTGGATTATCGACCAAATCCACTTGGCTCATCAAAGGTGGTATAAAAAACAAAAGTCTGTACTGTATGGATGCTGTGCCCTCACCAGGATTGTGTATAGATGTCTGGCGTATGATGTGCCAGTGCAAAGGGCACTCATTTGGACCAGGGTACAGGAGTTTCAACGCAGATTATCCACCGCACGGCCACCCTCCAAGAAAATGAGAGGCGCCGTTCAGATGCCCTGTGCACAAGCCCGCGGTGCGACACTAACACTAGAGACAACTCCACGACTTCCGAGGCGGGTACAACCCTTTACTATCAGATTACCAAGACACAGCACTGAGGGACCAAATCTAGTGTTTCCACCTGTACCAACCGACCTAGAGTTCCCTCATGGATTCACTTTAGAAGACCTAACTGATGAGGAGGTAGCCAAAATCATCGAGGCTGTTAACGCGGAAGTCGAGGCAGAGCAAGCTAGTGGACAACAAACTGCTACAGATCAACCCCATCCCAGACAACCAGATGTCGTCAATGTGGAGGGTGAAGAAGAAGAAGAACAAGAGGAGGAACATGGTGGACAATTCGAGGAAGAAGAGCAGGAATATGATCAGGAAGCTCTACAGGTACTTGAAGGTGCTCCAGCTTACACAAAGGCATTGAAAAAGCTCTATGATACCATGAACAGAGTTCAAGAGCAACATAGACTATCCCTAGCAGCAGGCAAAGCCCTCATGAATCAAATCCTTGAGGAGGAAGGCGTAGACGAGCAATACTGCGCCACTCTTGACATGATATCTAATGCTTTAGGAGTACCTGAGATGGTTCATACCGCCCTTGCACAATCACGAAGAACGAAGCGACAATACGGCAGATGCCCCCCTCGATCAGGGTAGCAGATGAATGAATTAGTATCAGACCCACAACGCACATCCACAACCACGTGCACCGCACACACCGTTCAGGATACTGAGGAAACCCATATATCAAGTGCACCTCCGTCACCCCCTTTGCCACCCCTGCCTCCAACTCCACCACATTCACCTCCTACTACCAGTGTAACCACTACTTTCACCGCCTCCAAGTCCACTACCCATACCGAAGCACCGTCAGTCAACCCACACAACCCACACACCCCATCTCCACCTCTCTTATCTATACGGCCACTGAAACAGTAATTCTAACTGCAGCCACAGAAAATCTCATTCCCCCGATCACACTTCCGGACAGTTTGTATTCACAATTGCACACACCACTGTACACTTTCACCACTATTGTCGCACCCACAATTCCAATATTCACAATCACTCCCACTACTGCATCCACTGTTGATTTTATGGACATATCACCCACCTCTGCACCTCTCCCTCCCCCCATACACCCACCATCTCCCATTCCCCCACCTCCCACTTCACCATTTTCCAGCACCGCATCCACACCTCCATTCCCCTTCCCCTACCCTTCTGCATTCAACACCCTTCCCGCATCCACCCCTATTAATAATGTATTTAATAATATGTATCAGTGTATGTCGCAACTACAACAGCACTACCAGCATCTTGATAACCAACATACACGACTCTTTCGAAGCCATGAAGAACTTCAAGTACGATTCATTGATCTGGAAAGGGAAAAGCGGCTACTACAACAATAGTATGCCACTTTACAGGGACAACATGAACAGCTAGTAGCCAATCCACCCCAGTCAGATGCAGAAGAAAGGCAACATATGGATTTGCTACACTCCCAGATAACGGAGAATCTCAAGCTTAGACGCAACCTGGTCCTCCTACGAAAACACATGTCTACAGCACTCGAAGAGAATAAACGGCTGCATAAACAGAATGAAGAAAACTTGGAAGCAGCAATGGAGGGTTCCCAGCAGGAAATCGACCTAGAGAAATTCAAGGCCATTCCCTCAGAGAATATGCAAATTGTGTTAGAAACCCATGCCGACCTCCTGGAGGCCCATGCAGCATTAGAACGAGAAAGAGATGACCTACTTAAGCAACTGGCAACTCAGCAGGAGTCACCAAGCAAAGTCACTACCGCAGACGACACATTGGAAGAAGTCACAAAACTCAAAGCAGAACTCGAAGAATTACGCAGTAAAGTCATGCAATACGAGCGTCAACCCTCTCCCCTTGTAGAGCCCGAGCCTGAGGACTTAGTGCCAATTGAAATCGAGGAAACCTTCGAAGATCCATACGTTCCCATGCGTGCACCAGGGGGCAAGCAAACAGAAGAGGGCATGGACACCATCGAGATAGAGGCTCCTAAATGGATGTAGAGGTTAGAGAAAGTGGCCACAACCCATGATGATAGAGTGGCAGTTCAGATAGCATCAATGTCATGTTTGGAAGAGGTAGTTATAAAATCGGAGTACTTTCGAAACCTCTCTCCATCATAGGTGGATCGGCACATCCGACGATTTGTATGTTCCTTTCTGTGTCTTAATGGCGGACTACAATGCCGAAATCAAGCACCACACCTCAAAAGAACCGACCTCAGCTACACAGTTCGCACCGGACGACATCCCAGCAAGTGCCAAGCAGGGCAATATACATCAACCGACGTGGAGGATTCGTCTACTCGAAACCTACCCAGAGATGGTAAGAACATGGAATAACATGCCTTTGTACATCAAATACAACCCATGCTACTGCCCTATATTTCAAAGAAGGTCATGGCCGGCATACACAAAAACTGTGCTGACAACCAAAGGATGCGAGAAATGGCTCAATTATGTCTACTTAGCACCACCTAAAGGCCCACCTACCATAGGATATATGATTTCAACGATTCGGCACTAGGGAGTCCGGTTTAAAAATATACCAGATGTCATGGCCCAAATGTGCCTTAAAATTCTTGAACTCATGTTGGTCACCTTCAGGACTTTCAAGAATGTCAAGGAACCTCATCTGTCAGCTCTTGGATTTAATGAAGGTAATCAGGACCTTGTCTATGATATGAGCGCAACACCATCTATTAATGTTGTATATGCATGGCACGCGCGTATCAAGTATCTACCAGCCTGCTTCAAGCAGACGTTTGAAGAAATGTTTGTCACGGGATTCTGGGAATATCATTCAGAGATATTCATTCCTAGACCATCACATTTATTGCAGTTGTTTGCAGTGGAACAAGCTCTCCATTCAGAAAAATTACGTATACCACATCCAGAGGTTCCCGGGCCGGTAGATTGGGATGCTCCACTCACGGACTTGGCCAAAGGGTTGCGGATTGCAGAACATCACTTAGCACAAGACATTGTTGAGTACTACATCCAACGACCCACCCAACAAGGGTCTGTCAGGGACGACAGATGCGAGAGAGGGGGGGGTGTTGGAACTGAAGGACTCACAAGGCAAGGAAGCTTACGAAGGGAGTCAGAGAGAAGAGAAAGTACAAGCAGACTGAGCAGTCAACGACGATTTGGCAAGTAGGCCAATATTTTTTTCAGGACACTAATGCATATAAAAGAGGTGGACACACAAGGAGAAGGAGCAAGTAGGGAGCTCCAGGAAATGTATGTCAAAATGTTAATAGAAACCCCTACAAAAATAGTGATTTTCATCACTAAAAACCATTGTAAATACCATTTCATATTTTTGTAGCTCCATTTTGTGCAAGCCAAGGAGTCCTTGAGCTTGAGGAGCTTTAGAAGTACCTACCTATTAGTTTTCACATTTTTTTAGACTTCGTTTAAACCTCCAAATAGGGTAGAGAACCTAATTTTTAACTAGGCCGGACACTAGGTCTGGACACGGCCAAAACCTAGTCAAAAACTATAAATAGAGCTAGAGAGCTCATTTTTGAGGCTAACTTGTAATTGATTTGCACTGGTAAGAGCTTTTTGAAAGTAATCTAAGAACTCCATTGCTTCTCACTCTTTGTCTTACCGTGTGTGCACGTGTGTGTGTATGCGTGTGCATGTTAGGTGTGCTTCTCACTCACGCACTTGTGCCTTCACTTGCTCGAGGTCTTCATACCATCCTCACGTCTTCTTGGATTGACATTAAAGGAGGTTCTACTCATCACTGAGCTACACATGGCAATCACTACATCTAGCGTCATAGCTACTACACAACATATGATCATAATCTGTTTAAGTTGCGGGGTCAATCCATTGATAAACCATTGAGTAATAACGTCATCCGGTAGGTTGGCATGTGCTGGTGGTAACTGCCTCAAATGAGTCCTGAATAGAGTGGCGTACGTTTCACCAGATCGAGTAACTGGCATGTATCATCTTTTGTACTAATCGCGTACTATTACTGTCGAAAAATTTACAGTCAAGTTTCCATAACAAGTTTGCAACAATCTGATATGTTGCCACCTTCCCACAGACGGCGCCAGTGTTAAACGCTGTTGCTTCCTTCTAACTATCAGAAGTGCGTTTAAGTGACTCTTGAGTTCTTGGGAGTGGAAGGGGTCTGTTAGACAGAGGCCCTGTACTTAGTTCCCAAACTCACTGCTCACACCCATCACTATACTAATGCTGAGAGCTCTATCGGAAATTGTTGTACTTAGACATTACCGTTCACAGTCTTAGCTCAACCACGTGTCCGAATACGTTAAGATGCTATGTCGCACATAAACTTACTGGAAATACCAGGATAGGAGTAATCGTCAACCTTTACCGAATGTAGATAAACAATCAGACAACACCATAGACACAGAGAGTATTCGTTCAGCCTTCACAGAAATCAATCAGATCACACCGTAGACACAAACAACTCGGCAGTTCAAACACAGTACTGAAACTCAGTGCGCAACTTAGAAGACCCTTACTGTACTTAACTTTACCGTATGAAGACAGATTCCAACACTGCAGACCACACAGTACATATCTGAATACTAGAACGCTACCACAGTTGCATCTGACTTCACCAACCACTGGCAGAACATTAAATAGAGATTCACAAACAACTTACTCAGACAACAGTTCACGATCTATTAGATGTAAATAGAACTCGCAACCTCAACAGAGATCGATAGGTAACAAAACACAGATACACACAATACAATCAGAGTACGCAAAAATTAGAGAACAGCGCTACAGCAGCGTTCAGGCAATCCCCCAGACGAACAGTCTGGTGATTCCACGAATTGTCTCACTAATTAACAACAGAACAGATGTCGACGGCAGACAAACAAGAGCGACAGACAAACAAGAGGCGAATCAGAAACTCAGAATACTGGAGATTATGCAACAGACACTACAGCTACGATCCGCTCAGTCACCCAGACAGACAGTCTGGTGATCCGTCACGAACACGTCTTTGCGCGTCTTCTTGATTTATATAACTTTTTTACAAACTGTTTGTACCAACTTTTCCCCTCGTGCGAACAAGATTCAGTTATACATTTCCAATCCGGCGGCCGCTAACACAAGTCCTTCCACATTTCCTTCGATCTTGCAACAAACTTCAACCAAAAATCATGTCACTTGTATGCTTGCGACAATCCAAATCATCAATGGGTTAACAAAAACCAATGACTCAAAAGGGTATCCATAATGTGCTCATGAGCCAACCCTTGAATTTAATATCTTGCAAACATGTAGTCAATCAACATTCATATCATTAATCAACAACAAGTAGTTGCATACCTTAAATATCTTGATGGAATCCTCCCCCGTTGTCTCACCCTTCTCATCTGCCACTCATTAAAAAAGATGAATCCAAAAAACATGAGAAGAGAACCAAAATAGGTGCTTTGAAGCATCTATCTCTAATAGCTCCCTCTATACCCATTATGTACATGTGAGCTTAAAACAAGGCCTTTTAGAGTGCAACCTCACTCACATCCCCAAAAAATTGATCACCCATAATGAAATGAGACATAAGTGAAGAAGTTTCAAGAAGCATGTACACCATTACCAGCCTTTGGAACGAGCCTATCGATAACACAAGTAGAGCTGAGTTCCATAAGTTGCTTACAACCTAACTAGCCATGCACATATAATATTTATACCTTCGTCAGTCTTGGGCTCGAGTGGATCGATCTATCAATGGTCAACAACTCATCCCTGTAAATACACACATGCAAAAACACATCCATCTAGGTGATCACTACCCTCCTTCTCTCTGTCTCTCCCCCTCAAGAGTGGGAACTTTTTCTTTTTCTGTGTTATGTTCATTTACGAGTTGGCCTATGTTGCAATTGGATGCGTCTCATGGCCCTGACCACCCAGTCAAGCTTGTTCTGTCCATCTACCAACACGACATGCAATGACATATACATGATGTACACACACATATATACATACTAGCCCATAGCAAAGTTGTGTGCGGCTCATGGTCTCGACCACCCGACAAAGATGGTTCCACTCACACATCAACCCACTATGGCACATAGCACAAAATAGATATAGACATGTAACTGTCTAGGCCTATGAAGAAGCTGGCATCAACTCATGGTATTGGCCATCCGGCCAGGATGACTCCACTTGCCTACCAACCCATCATAGTGAGCTATTTTTTTTCCATGTCCTAAGAGTTAGGGAGAGGTAGAAAGGAGCATTGCCCAACCTTCCTGTACATCATGCATACACAAAAACACAAAAAGCACATCAGTGGAAGCTAATAGATTGATCTTCTCTTTGTCGTTACCTCCTAGGGCATAAGGATTATATGACATAACTAACTAATCTTAAATAGGCTTAGCAAACTGGATTTCCTTATCTTGTCTTTAAGTCCTTCCCTTAGCCGTAATGTTGTCCAAGCATCCTCAAAAATTCATACCTAGTCTCGTTCAGCATCGATGATCAACATCCTTTAGGGGGCGAGTCAGTCTTCACTTCAAGAGCCTCATCCTCGCTGCGTATTACTAGCTGGTCTGCCCATGCCCGATATATATCATTTACCTCACTAGGTATTTCCCACTCTGGAGCTGTTGATGTTATAACATCACAACTCATATTTGTCAATCCGAGGAGCATCTCATGAGACCCAAATGTCACATAGAAGCATTCAATAGATTTAATGGTGCTTCGTTAGCACAAGATTAGGGACTAAACTATGCATGAAATAAGAAGAAAGCATCATTGATGATACACATACTTAATCACATTCATATTCACGTTACTAATCAACGAACTAACACGTCATAAGCATAAAGCAAGAAAGGAACAAATACACAAGCACATCATAATGGCAACAAGAGCTGTCGAGGCTTTCTCCAAACTAGCATAATCTCATTACTTCTAAGAATGCTCCCCAAGATGAGAGGTAGTGACCTCTTTAGATACAAAATGGGCAAAATGCATGCTATGTGGGATTTCTAAATTGAAAGGAGAATGAATCTCACTTATTCTCTAGTGTGGCACTCACACACACCTATACAAGAGTGCTTATTAAACTAGATGAAATGTAGAAAAAGGTACAAATGATGATAAAAAAGAGTGGATCCAAGAATTATATGTTGACTCATCAACACTCCCCCCCTTGACTTTGTCGTCCTCGACAAAGCTTTTGCCAATGGTGGAGGCTCCTTTGAGAAGTGCGCTTTGAAGTCCCTTCGAGTCCTTGGTCCTTTGTTTGGAGTGCTTCATTCTTGCTTTTTACATCAAATTTTGCCTTTGTCTTGTGTTGGAGTTGGCCACTTTTCTTGGGTTCTTTTTGCCTCGTTTATGAAGATGTGAATGCTAGGATGTTAGATGCTTCTTTCTTTTTCTTTTTTTATTTCTTATTTCTTTTTTCTTTTTTTTTTTAGAGGTACATAATGAAAATGTCATGATGTACTGTAATGACATACACAGTAGATGAATTTCATTCATCTCTTATGAGTCCATGTGCATGAGTGGGGACTAAGGGTGCATGGGTGGAAAGGAAAAAGTGCCTATGCATAGTCTTATGGTGAGACCCTATCTTATGCATACTCTAAAACTTGCATATAAAAACAATGGTGCAAAAATGGATGGACCTTGAGCAAGCTACTCAAGGGTGAGGTGATGATGAGGCTTTCTTCAAATGTCCAACTCCAAGAACTTTGTCTTTTCCATCAATCATTTCAAATGGATGATACCTTTGTCCACCAACTTGAAAGAAGAAAAATAAAAAGCAAATTTTTGCAATGTATGTACATGTGCCCTCTTTGTGCCTGGGTTAAATTTAGTATGCTTAATGCTTGGCTTTTGGATGAGGCCCTATTCGCATGCATACTTGGTGTGCATCTTGAACATATGTTGTACATTGGCCAAGGCTGGGTTTGACACCCATGGATGCCACACGAAGAGGTTTTATGCCGCCAATATGTCTTTGCTTTGCTTGTCTTTGTCTTGAATTTTCTCTTAGGATCTTGTTGGAGTTTTGGCTTGATTTCTTTGGATCCTTTAGTTGGAAGTGGTCTTTCTTGAAGATAAGGGGTGGTGGGTGTTGCAGAGCTAAAGAGCGCACAAAGCAGAGAAAAAGACGGGCCCCAAAATTTTTCCGATTTAGACATCATATTTTTGTATCATAATTATTCTTGTAATATATTTTCCGTTGTAAAGGCACTAGAGGAGTCCTCTAGATGCATCCCCACAGAAGATTAGGAGCTTACCCATGTAAAATAGTAGGAAATTAGTCTTTTAGTGAATAAAGTGCCGATCTCTTGTGTGAAAGGACCATTTTTTAGGGCACTAGTATATAAGTCAAATGTGACTCTTTGTAAAGAACTTTTTGCCATTGTGAGAATAGAGAGCACAGAAATTCGAATTTGTGTCTTCTTCCCTCCTTATCTTCTTCTTCGTGAGCTTGTATGCATGTGTATTGCTTGGAAAGAGTGCTTGTGAGTGTTGTATATCCTTGAGAGTGTTTCTTTGCTGTAGGAAAGGTGTGTGCGAAGTGTAGGAAGTGCTGAAGTGTAGGAAAGTATTCCTGCGACTCAGTATTTCGCTCATAACTTGAAGTAGGAGCGTCGGAATTGAGTGAAACCACTGCCATTGGATGCGTCTTCTCGAGAGCTTCGACACGCATATGCTATTTGCTATATTTGGAGTTCCGAGCTGGGAGAAAAGTCCAAAATACTGACGGCTGCTGCACCAAGTATCGTTTCGCCTTGACCAACAGTTGGAGCTTGTTTGGATAAGTCTTTGCCTCATTTACATTCTTTGAGTAGTTCATTTGCATTGACCATAACATGATTGCATGTCTTCATACACTCGGCTAGGTTTGTATACTCTTTGGATTGATAATTAAAGGTGTGTATCCCCACTATATGCACTTGTGAGGGGATTGAGGTATAGTCTCTTTCTCCGCAAGTCCCTAAGTTGATGCTTAGGTCAACACACTTTTTGGCGCCGTTGCCGGGGAGTGACGAATCAAACCGAGGCATTCGTGTGATGGTAAGTAGCTTTTTGCATTGAAGTAAGTGGAGGAGCAGAAATCTTCTCTTCTTTGGTAAGTCATTTTCAGCCGCACTTGCTACTTCTCATTCTTGAAGTGTGTGTAGTGAGTTGTTAGTTTAGGGAAGTAAGTAGAAGGAGTAGAGTAGGAGTGAGTAGAAAGTGGACCAAATCATTAGAGTAGGTTTTAGTTTTGTTCAAAAAAAAATTCCTTTTTGTAAGTTAGAAACTTCCAAGTATAAAAGCCAAAAAGATTCATTCTGCAAGTCACTTGTATTTTCTGAGCAAGTATCGTGCGAGGAGCTGCCAAGTATCGTTTCGGATCCGTCCAGCGATCGTGAGTGGGTAGAGCAAGAAAAGTGGTTAGGAGAGTTGGAAGAGAGTGTCAAAGGTAAACAAACTCACATCTTGCTCATAAACTTTCAAGAAATCTGAAATTTCTTTTCAGAAAAAGATTGCACTGCGTCAGGTATCGTTTGGGTCACACAGAGGTTAAAAGTTGAGTTTTGAGTGAGACAGAGAGTGGAGAAGGGGGAGGAGAGTGCATAAAACAATTGCATTGAATCAAACTTAAAAAAATCTTTGTCAAAAATTGTCTAAGGGTCGAGTATCGTTTGGCTCCCACGGTCGAGTATCGTTTGCTCCTGTGGTCGAGTATCGCGATACTCCCCTTCGATCGTCGATCGTTTCGCTAGATATCGTTGATCGTAGATCGTTTCAGCTAAAGATCGGTATCGTTTTGGCTCAAGTATCATCGATCGTCTCAGTGAGAGATCGTTTACCAGAGATCGCGATACTTGGGAGAGATTGGTATCGTTTCACTTAGAGATCGTTTACATCAAAGATTGTCGATCGTTTCGATAAGATATCGTAGATCGTGTATCGTGGAATGCTAGAGATCGGTATCGTTAATCCAAAGATCGTTTACTAGCGATCGTTTTGGTCAAAGATCGTAGATCGTTTCACTCAGAGGTCGTGTATCGTTTTTGTCAGCGATCGTTTGGGTCCAGAGATCGTTTTTCAGCGATCGTTTGCCAAATATCGTTTCGTGTGAGATCGTGTATCGTTTTGGACCGATCGCGATACTTTGCAAGTATCGTGTATCGTTTTCATCCAGATATCGTGTATCGTGTCGGTCAAGTATCATTTTGGTCCAAGTATCGTGTATCGCATCTCAGAGATCGCGATACTTGCCAGCGATCGAGTATCGTTTTGAACCAAGTATCGAGTATCGTTTCAGACTCAGAGATCGTGTATCGTGGAATTTGGAAAGCCAAGTATCGTGGTTTGAAAAATTCTGCTTCAGTCATTTTCCAGCTTAATTTTTCCTAGAATTCTAAGCCATAGCTTGGAGTTCTAGAAGCTAGAGGTTAGCAAGGACTGATCAGAGCTTAGAGGTGGATGAACTTGAGATCCGGAAGAACCCTAGGAAGCCGAAGAAGTGTAATTTCTTCCGTAGGGAGTGTAGCCGAACCAACTATCCGTTCACACTATTCTGAGACCTCCAGTGAGTCAGAAGGAGAAATTCCCATGGCTTCAGAGGATATGCAAAACACTGTACCCATGATTGGCATGATGTCAATCATTGAGGGAGAATACAGAACCTCCTTGGAGTATGTGAACACAAACCACAACGAGATCCCTATCTATTTGGATGGTCTAAACAGATCAGTGGCCAGAGTGAAGAAGGCTTCAGAGGCTTACATAGTGCCTAGACCAGCAGTCAAGTACGTAGGAGGACTGTACATGGACAAACAAGATATTCAATACATGGTCACAGAACACCCGGAAATCATTAATGAGCATGGTGAGGAAAATAATGCTTCGAGCTTAAATGGAGGTGGAAACGAAGAACAAGTAACTACACCTGGAGGGAGGTCTACAATTACTAAAATTTGGAGAGGAGACCTGATTCCCCACGATGACACTCTAATAGATGTGTATTTGATCAATGGGATGGAGCATTTGCTCAGAGCCCATTCCTCTATATGGGAAGCTGCTCCTAATCCTGTTACCATCTATGAGTTACAAGACCCTGAGTTTCCCACCATCATCACATATTTGGATAAAAATCACAGAAGATATTGGCCAATAATAGAATTAGAGAGAGCTGAGTTGAAATATCAAAATATCCAAGTGTTCCCTCCTAGGGACCAAGCCACCACTTCAAGAAATCCACTTGGAACATCCCAGAACGATTCATATCAACAGTCGGGACAAACACAGCAAACACAACAGACCCAGGTCCCAGTCAGACCACATGTGCAATTTGCAATGCCTGCCATTAATCCTAACTACCGGCCACAACCAGCCATTGACCCAAGACATGGAGTTCATGCTCCAGTCAGACCACAGGTAGCACGAGGACCAGGCATACCAATAGGAAGATCCATTTTCCCAGTAATGCCTAGACAACCGGAAGCAGGAAGACGACTAAGGCCGATCCAAGTTGCCAAGTGCATGAGAAATCATTATGATGGCTCTAGTGAACCTTACAACCACATAGCAGAATTTAAACAAGTAGTTAGAGCCGAGCAGGTAGATGACTTTCTGATTCAGTATGAGTCCTTTGGCCTTACCTTGTCAGACACAGCATTGGCTTGGTTTCAGCCGTTGGACCCGAATACCTTTCAGAACATGGAGCAGGTATATCAAGAAATGATTGAAGAATTTACCAAATCGGGAATTAAAAATAATTCTTCGTCATTAATCCACAGCTTCAAACAAGTCCCTACCGAGTCAGTAAGATTGGCAGCAAGGAGATTCAAGCAGTATGTGGATAGATGCCCCGTAGAAGAGAGACCGACGCAAAACAAAATGGTATCATTGTTCTTAGAAGGACTGTTGAACGGAACCTTGAGGTCATTAGTGTATGTAAAGAGAGTTCAAACTTTGCAAGAATGTATGAAGGAATGCATAGACCTAGAAGATAACCTTGTAGAAGACCTGAAAATACCTCCAGGTAGTTTGAAAAGCGAAGAGTCAGCCAGTAGCACATCAAACTCCAAAAACAATGTGGAAGAAATAGCAGATTTAGTAGCAAAAAAACTGAACGTTCAAGGACAGAGGAATTATCCCACTAATCCTATGAGACTGCCTATGCTTAGAAGATGTATGCAGTGCGGAGGAGATCATCCTTCTCATTTGTGTACTAGGGGAGTAGTCACACCGCCTGCCTATGCCCATCAGAGACCCTCTGTTCCCGGACCTCTACAATATTGCAGTATAGAACAGAGATATACAAACCATAGCACTGAGAATTGCCCTTACAATAGGCAAACCAGACCCACCCAGCCTTATGTGAGACCGTATGGATATCCCCAAAGAGATCAAGGAGGGGAAGCCTTTAGATATCCCTCATATCAGCCGCAGGCACCAGTACCACGACCATACGCATATCAGGGATATACGCAACCACAACCAGTACTAGGACAACAACCGCCCCACCCTCAGAACGTTGTCCCAGTCAAAATCGCACAACCAGAAGAAAACCTAGAGAGAGCTATAGTGCCAGCCACACCTTTGACTAGTAGTGAACCTTATGACTCATTTTACGAACCTAGTCAAGGAACATACCCTGGTTATGAAAGCGCGATAACAGAATATGGGCAACAGTATGACCCATATGCTTATGGCATGGAAATATCAGACAGTTCATACGGACACGAGCAGGATTATGTGTCCTTGATGTACACAGCTCCTAGAGCAACCATGCCACCTCGACCAATGAATAGACAGCCTGTACCCAGAGGACCATGCTACAGATGTGGAGGTGACCACTATATTAGAGAATGTACATTACCAAACCCACCACCACCACAACGAATTTGGGAAGGCTACTGTAGCGATTGTGGTAAGGAACATCTTTTCAGAGATTGTCCTAAGAACCCCAACAAAGTCACATCTAACGTGCAGATTAATGTGATAGAAGTGATTGAATCATCAGGGAGCGATAAAGAGTACACTGTACCTTTGAAGGCCATAACAAGAGCCAAGGCTAGAGAGAACCCTGATAAAACGGACGAGAGTAATCAAAGTGACAAAGAGGGGAATAAACCCATCCCTCACAGAGTAGAAGACTCCGAAGAACCAGAGAAAAGTATCGCCAGTAAAAGGTCACAAAGATGGAAGAACCGGAGAGATAAGATAAAAGAAAAAAAGTTATTACAAAAGAAGGAAAATGAGCAGAATAAACAGAAACCAACGAAGGAACCGCAAGTGGAAGAAGAGAATAAAAATGAGAATAAAAGGGAGGAGATAGGATCAGTCTTAGCAGATCCTATGCCTGAAGAATTGGCCATGTGGATTCAGGCATACAAGGCGAGAATAAAAGCAGGACCTTCCATAGAGCAACATGAGAGCGAATATCGGAGAGGCGACTTAGAGAAAGAAAGGTTAGAAATATGCAAGAAATTGATAGAGATTGCGCAACAAACCTTAGAAAAACCTGCATCACCTCTACCAAATACCCGAATTTCCGAAGAAAAATTCCAAGAGTGCCTAAACACTCAGGAAAAGCCTGAAGTATATAGACCACAAAATGAAGAACATGGTGTTGAGAGAAGGGAAGGATCCATAGTCCCTGAAGTAGAAAGAGACTGGACTAAGGATCTATGGGCACGAGTTCAAGAGGACAAATGGAAAAAGGTAGCAGGAATGGAACCGCCCTTTGAAGAATTAGAAGCAGAAAATGAAATAGAGGGTTCAATACCTGAACTAAATTCAGAAGAAATTTTTCTAGTGGATGCAAGTGACAAAGAAGAGGAAGAGGTAAAGGAACTGCCCAACTACACCGGAGAGTATGAGCATAACTCAGAATTGTATCGCATTCCATCAATCATGAGACGAGAAACGAACCCATCAGTTCAAACATCTGAAATCATACAACGCCTTAGAGAGGTAAAAATCCCATGTACCCTAACATTCGAGGAACTGTTAAAGGTAAAACCACACTTAAAAGAGAAATTGATCAATCAATGGGAAGTCAAGGAAGAAAAGAAAGAGGTAGCTGACGAAGTGAAAACGGTGAGAATTCCAGTGGATAAAGTAAGAGACTTTAGCAAAGGAGATGAAGGAAATACATGCCTACCAATCACCTATAGGGGTTACACTACCAAAGCCATACTAGATTCAGGAGCTGGTGTTGGCATTGCTACCAAAGAAATTTGGGAGAAATGGGGACAACCAGCATTAAGACCAACACGCATGAAAATACAAATGGCAGATGGACATACGGAAAGACCCTTAGGATTGTTGGAACGAGTAGTCTTCACCACGTGTGGAGTAGAATTTGAACATACTTTAGCAATTTGTCACTTCGAAAGGCCAAGCAATTATGAAATGATTTTGGGAAGGCCTTTCATGAGACAGCTAAAGGTCGTACAAGATTGGGGAAAAGATGCAGTGTACCTACAACACGCTGGAACCACCACTAGGATAAACCTACATACGTACACATATCAAGATGTGCCACCTTTGCAATGGAATCAAATCCATAAAGAGGAAGACGATCAATCGGTTCATAGTGCAGGTTCTAGTGATCAATCCTGGATGAACGAGGACACTCATCTATGGATATGTCAAGCTGCAAAGAAGGAAGAGGAGAGAAGAAAAGGATGGCAGCAGAAACAAGGAATAGTGAGATCTGTACAAGATCCAGCCTATATGCCACAAGTATTTCCGGATGAAGAATTCGAACCTCACGGTTGGATGGAAATCTTAGCCACCTTCGATGTCTATGTAAACGAAGAAGTAGTGACCATGAACGAATGTATCGATGAGGAAGGTTATGATATTAGTTTGTATATGGTAGTCCTTCAGGAGGCAGAAGAAGGAGAAGTGATCGAGAAAGACTGGAAGGAGGACTACGAGAGTATCGAAATGGAACCAGAACCCATGGATCTAGGGATTAGTACCGCCAACATAGATATCATTGCCAATGAAAAACATAAGGGACTCACACAAAAAGGGGAATTAGAAGTTGAAAGGGACGTAGAAGGGGAAGAAAACAAACCCCAAGACCAATTTGAGGTACTAGCTCATTTCAAAAGATACGAAGTAGAGGAGAGGAAAATTGCTATGCAAATGCCTAAAAGAGAAGCACAACCTGGAATAGCATATGATAATAAGGAGCAAACCAAGAAAATAGTGGTAACTATGGAAGGAGGAGAAGAACGATGTACCTTCATAGGACAGGATGTCTCATTAGAAGAAGAACAGGAGTTAATTCGACTCATAAGAGAATACCGGGATGTCTTTGCTTGGACTTATAAGGACTTAAAGGGAGTAGATCCATCTATATGTGCGCATAGAATCCCCATGACATCCGAAGCCAAACCTTCGAAACAGAGACCATATACTTATAATGATGTGTATTCAGCCAAGATAAAAGAAGAAATAGATAAGTTATTAGATGCTGGATTCATCTATGAAATTGAGCACACGGAATGGGTGTAACCCTTGGTGGTTGTACCAAAAAAGAATGGAAAGTTAAGAGTGTGCATCAATTTGAAAAAAGTGAACGCCGCAACCATAAGGGATAGCTATCCCTTACCAATTACTGATCATCTCTTGGAAAGGGTAGCAGGGAAGGAAGTTTATAGTTTTCTGGATGGCTTTTCAGGGTATAATCAGGTAGCCATTGCTCCTGAGGACCAACATAAGACTTCATTTGCAACTGAATGGGGAGTATACGCCTTTAGAGTCATGCCTTTTGGTTTAACGAATGCCCCAGCTACTTTCCAAAGATTGATGTGTCATGTGTTCAAGGAATTTCTGAGAAAAAGCATGGAGATATACGTGGACGATCTTTGCACATATTCAGCTATACGATCAGAGCACATCCCTGAACTTGAAAAGATTTTTGCTAAATGTCGACAATATCGAGTATGCCTCAATCCTGAAAAATGTGTCTTCATGGTGCGACAAGGGAAAATCTTAGGACATATTGTTTCTAAGAATGGAATTTCCACAGATGAAGACAAAATTAAAGTAATAGGATTTACCAAGACCTAAAACTGCTAAAGAAGTTCAAGCATTTATGGGACATTGTGGTTACTATCGCAGATTCATACATATGTACGCCATAATTGCTAGACCTCTTTATGCATTATTGACTCTATTTAATTGGACCGAAGAATGCGAAAAAGCTTTTAATGAGTTAAAGAATCGATTGAGTTCAGCACCCATCCTTCGAGTCCCCAACTGGAATAAACCGTTTCACATTCATGTGGATGCTTCCAAGTTTGCCATTGGTTGCATCTTAGCTCAACCAGCTGACACAGGAAAATTAGACCACCCGATAGCCTATGCCAGTAGACAGTTAAATCAAGCGGAACGCAATTATACTACTACGGAGAGAGAAGGCTTAGGGATGGTATATGCAGTCAAGAAATTCAGACATTACTTACTGGCAAACAAATTCAAATTCTTCATTGATCATCAAGCACTATTGTACTTAGTCAACAAGCCTTGTAATACAGGACGACTAGTGCGATGGTTTTTATTGCTAATGGAATTTGATTTTGAGGTAATAGTCAAGAAAGGAAACACCCACATCAGAGCAGACCACTTATCTCGTATGACCCATGGAGAACCACCCATAGGAGTACCCGATGACCTGCCAGATACTTATCTTTTTAACCTGGAAGTATGTCCTCAGTGGGCAGAAAAATTGATCCCGATACTTACACATGGACCTAAGGATGGGATCATGCCAAATCAAACGCAAGATCTCTGGAAGACTAAAAACCTTCACATCATTGCGGGAAGTTTGTACCACCAGGATTCAAGCGGATTACTAATGAGATGCGTAGAAGAAGAGGAACAAGAAATGTGGCTTCAGAAAGCCCACATAAACCAATGGAACACTCATTTGAATGCAAATGGAACGTGGCAAACACTCAAGAGATTTGGCATATATTGGCCAACCATGCAACGAGATGCACATAACTATGTGTCAACCTGTCAAACCTGTCAAGAACAAACCCCAGATGAGAACTCTACATTATGCTATTCTACAATAGCACCAAGGTGGAGCATGCCTCTAGTAAAGTTCTTGAAAACTCGAGAGTACCCTGACGGAGCTACCTTAGCAAGGAAGCGTGCTCTTGAAGAACAGAGTAAGGATTATGCCATCATAGGAAAACAACTCTTTAAACGTGGGAAAGATAACCAACTAAGAATGTGCATTCATGAAAATGAATATCTTTCTATCTTAGAGATGGCCCATACAGGAGCTGCAAGAGGACACTTCTCTGCAGACAAAACAGCAAAAATGATCCTCTTTGCTGGAATGTGGTGGCCAACTCTACATCAAGACGCCATAACATATGTGCAACGGTGTGATACTTGTCAACGAACGAAATATCCTATTAGAAGAGATGAGATGCCGCTTAGACCCATGATGAGTGCTAGAGCTTTCACAAAGTGGGGAATAGACTTTATAGGACCTATTAGCCCACCAGCAAAAGGGTCACATGCCGAACACATAATTGTAGCCACAGATTACCTGACCAAATGGGTTGAAGCAAAAGCAACAACGAAGAATGACGCAAGAACTACAACCAAGTTTCTCTTCGAGAATGTCTTCACTAGATTTGGACTACCTATAGAGATTGTGAGTGATAGAGGTACGCACTTTGTTAATGAAGTGATAGAAGCCTTATTGAATGAATTCTTAGTAATTCATAAGAAATCTGCTCCTTATCACCCACAAGCAAATGGACAAGCGGAAAGTTCAAATAAAATCTTGTGTACTGTTCTCACCAAAATTGTCAACAACGGTAGATCAGATTGGGATAAGCAGTTACACCATGCTTTATGGGCATTCCGAGTAGCCTATAAAACGGCAATAGGCACTACTCCTTTTAACTTAGTATATGGACAAAACGCTATTTTGCCAATTGATTTCTTGATTCCCACTCTTAGAGTTGCAACTACTTATGAGTGGACAGGACATGAATTATCAACTCAATTGGACCAAATAGAAAAGCTTCATGAAACTAGGTTACAAGCAGTAGCGGGTATTTACGCTGCAAAAAGACGACAAAAGGCCTATTTTGACGCGCATATCAAGGACAAACAATTGAAGGAAGGAGATTTAGTTCTGGTATACACTTTGAAACAACATGCTAAGAAGTTGCAAAAGAGAGGATATGGTCCACTAATCATCAATCGTATATCTACAGGTGGAGCCATCAGCTTAGCAACTCTAGATGGAGATGTGTTACCAAACTACATCAGTGGGTGTAGAGTAAAGAAATACCTAGAACCATTAACTGACGAAATTATGTCACGATTGCTCAAAGGTAAAAATAGACGCTTCGAAGAGGAAAGGATACGAGAAGAAGCGAGACAGGAAGCCCTGGAACGCATCAGAAAACGGAAAGAGTGGATGAGAGAGCGAGATGAAAGATATCGTCAAGGAGAAGAACTCATCCCAATGGCTAATTTTAGAGCCACTGAGAGCTCAGGGCAACAAAGAAGACAACCTTACTTGAATCTGGGAGCAGGACGAAAAGAGTACCACTTAGTGGATGCTCTCATAGACACAGGAGCAGCCATAAGCTGCATCAGATTTTCTTTGTCTCAGAGACTTAAAGAGGAGTTACGCCCATCGAAGGCACAGCTAATAGGAATAGGAGGAAAAATTACTCAATGCATAGGTGAGATAACCTTACCTTTACATATGGGGAACAACACTATGGAGCAGAGACTCTTAGTGTGTCAAGATCAGGATCTGCTTGAAGATGTTGTGTTAGGTCAAGATTGGATCTATGAATATGAGGTAACCATTCAATTGGCTTTAGGATACATCTCTGCCAGAATAGGGCATCGTGAGGTATTTAGTCTGCTAGACGAACGACCACTCAAAACCGCTAATATAGAGCCAGAAGTTCATTCCAATGAACAAAGTCATGATTGTATGTTCACTAGCACTATAGAAACCCCATCGTCAAGTACTTCTTGTGAGAATACCGTGAGCTCCGTGTGTGTTCCATCTTTGAGTATAGAGAGTCACAAGAGTGCACATGAACATGAAATCAAGCCCAGTGAACCACAATGCACACGAGAGCATATTACGTTGAAAGAATTGAAGCCTACACCTGTGAAAGTGTACCCTATTCCACATTCTACACTAGCTTGGATAAGGAAGGATCAAAAGAAGGCATATCTTCAGCAACAGAAAAGTCTTCGACATCAGCGTGTTAAATCGAATAAGAAGACAAAGAATTTTGAGCACCAAGGTCAACCTCGACTCACTAGAAAATGGATTCCAAAGAAAGTGATAACTGCACAACCGGATCGAACACAAATATGGATCCCAAAGTCATGTACTTCAAGGACGACCAACCAAAACATTGAGCATCCTCAGAAGGGCAATCACCATCAACAGGGCCCACAGACACACAAGCCCAAAAAGAAGACCTATTGGAAAAAGAAGGAGTCTGCAGCTGCAACACAAGGAAGACCGCAATTCCAAAAGCAGATAGAGCAAACGCACTATAAGGGAAGAATCACATTTATCAAGAAGGTTCCGAAGGAAATACATCCCCACCGAATGAAGCAGATTTGGGTGCCGAAGGATCCCGCAACTTGTATGCATAGAGCTACAAAATCCAATTGCACACATGAGGAGTTGTCGAGATCCAAAGTATGCATGATAGGGCCACATTACAAGGCCAAGCATTCGGCACGTCTTTCTTCTACTTCCAGATAGTCACGCACATTTTCCCTTGGGAAATAGGAGAGCACTTGTACATACATTGAACAAAAAAAAAAAAAAAAAAAATACTCCAAAAAAATTACTAACCGCTTCGGATATGGACTAACAATTATGTTTTCTTTTCAGCAAAAAATATAAAAATACATGAAAACAAAAAAAAAAAAAAAAATCCAGGTATTACCTTTCTCACACCCACGGGAAAGGGACGACACCATTCACTCGGAGCAATGTCAAGCTTAAGACAAATAAAGGAACATTTCTGATAATATATGGCCACTAATTCACACTCTATATTGAGTGCAGATGTCATCAACAAATTTTGAAGCCACTCAAGAGGAAGAAGTCCAACTTTTTCCATTAGAGTCGATCACAAGAGTAAGAGGCCATTGGTTCCGAGATGACCAACCTGTATCAGAACTTCTCTTCATGGCAACAATAAAGATTATGGACAGGGATCACTGTTTCCCTATCATGTCTCAGGACTTCAAAACAATAGTACAAGGGTTACCACATATTGAAGACGTATGGACCCAGGCAGGAATAGAAGCATTTCTGAAATTGCCTATTTATGTACCAGACTTTCAGCGGTGCACTCAAGTAATGAATACTATGCAACCTGCTGCAACAAAGATATCGATTCCAGAAGCACAGGTATTGGATAAAGTAGGTACATGGAAGACGATTCAATTCACACATGAATTGATCAATAAAGCTTTTGGATGGAGTCAGGAGGGCATTACTAACATTAAGGATGAATGCCACGACCCAAAGAAAAGATCATTCCTAGAGATCAACAGAATAGACATCGAAGATGCAGTCAGATTGGTGCATCAACACTTCTGTTTCCCCAGTATGCACAGATACACAGCTCCACAAAAGATCGTAGTACAACTGTTATCCCATGCCATGAGACAGATAGGCAACAAAGTGAATCTAATAGGTTATGTACAAGAAAGATTATTTGAAGCCCAGAAGAAATGGGGCCAGAAGAAGTTCCTGAATGGGAGTTCCGCTTTAACATTGCTAATATATGAAGCTTTAGATATGAAGAACTGCTTAAGGGAGATGCCAACCTCAGAAGGGCTGGCTAAATACGTGAAATCCGCCACAGTTCCCAAAAAGAAGAAAATTGCTACAGGTATTGAAGAGGCAGGGACCAGTTCTCAACCAAAAATGAGAGGTACAAAGCGTCTACAGGAGGAGGAAGCTCAGGCTACACCCCAATCCAAACGCACACATGTGTTACCCACAATCCCCGTAGTACAAATGCCAATTACAAAAAGAGATTTATCTGCTTCCCTTGAAGAAACACATCAATATATGCAAGGACAAGTGAATCTCAACGTCCAAGGTCATCATTATAGACAGGCCAGTCAAGCAGCACCAAAGCATCAAGAGAAGACCCTAAAAACACCGGGAAGATACAAAGAATTGGGCATCGATGATTCTAGTACAAATACGGAATCCAGTCCGGAGAAAGATACTCTAGATACTGATATCAGGACAGAAACTTATGAAGGAGAAGGATCAGAAATGAATCAAGTGGAAGTGACACCAGACAACCACGAAGAAAAGATACAGAAGGTAAATGATGCTAACGAACCTGAACACGTCATTCAATTAAATGACACTACAAAGCTCAGCATCAAGGAAGATACAAACAGGGCTACATATGCAAAACCACCTATTAAGGAGGAAGAGCAAACTCCAGTGAGTAAGAAAGCAGAGGAGTCACAAAACCAAGAACAATTTGTGATAGAAGTGCCAGATGACACACCGCAAGGAAACAAGGGAGACATGGAGGCTGAGCCAAGGATTCAACTTCAGATTAGGCAGCCCCATGACACTACATTGCATATCGCACAGGGAAAAGATGTCACAACAGGCGCAGAACCGAGCATACCAAAAACATGGCTAAATGTGGATGTTGCTCAACTGAAGCCTGTAGTCAAACAGATGATTCAGACAGCCATGGAAACACAACAGCAAATGATGGACATAGATGCGGACTACGAGAAGGCCATGAGAGAACGAAGTCAGTTCCAAATAATGAGTGAACAACTATCATCACAGATAATTCAGGTACAAAAGGAAATAGTAATAAAAGACACGGAGATGATGGAGGCCAAAACAAAATATGAATCATTAATCACTCAGCATCATCAACTACAAACACAGCTCGCGACATTACAGAAATTACATGATGCAAGCGAAGCTGACAAAGAAAGAATGAGAACTAGAAGTAGTTTGCTCGAGACACAACTCAAGTTATACATGGAAGAAAATGACACATTACGAGGCAGGAATAAAGAGTTAATGAAGTCATTATTGTATGATCAACCAATCGAGCAACAGGAATCCTCAGAAATCAAAGAAAAAGAATTGAGGGATCAGATCGCACATTATGAAGATTTGCTAAAGCAAGAACGAGCCCTGACAGAAGAATGGAAAAGCAAATACACAAATGAAACCAACGAACTCAAAAGTCAATTACACAAGGTAAATGCCAAACTGGTACAGAGTTACAGCGAAAACATGGATAATGTCGCTGAAGTAGGAAATGAATTGCTAGCCGCTAAAGAAGCACTCAGGGCAACCATGCAAGAAGTCAAAGAGAAAGATAAGTGCATAGCACAACTGAAGACGCAAATGAAAGACAAAGCACCGATCGGGACACCAATAGTGCCGACTAAGGAAAATCCTACTGACGAGGTGGAGGTAAGCCCTCTATCTCATCCGATCTATCATTCTCCAATACATGAGCAGTTGGCCGACATACATGATGAACATCCAATGCCATACACTGCAGAAATAAGTCAGAAGGAACGGGCACTAGTGGTGTCCCGGTTGACAGAAAATTTTGAAAATGAAGTAATCAAGGTCATGAAGGAAGCTAAGATCAAAGGTAAAGACTTAGAAAAGATCATAAAGCCTTTCAACGTTCCATATGGACTTTTGAAAGAGAAAACAAGACGCTATATAAAGAGAATCACCCAGAAGAGCCCTGATGAGCAGCTTAACTTCGAGAATGATACATTCAAGTTTACTCAAGCAGAATTTGAAGCTGCCCAACCAGTGTGGCGGAGAAAATTTTTGGAGAAACATCCCACACTACGAGTGCATTGGCAAGCAGCGCCATATGCATTCCAGGTAAACCCTTCATTTTGTCCATTACCACGTCGAAGGGACACCAGGGAATTTTTGGATCTACAAAGAAACGGTACTATCAATAAACAGTGGCTCAATTTTCCTCTGCTTCCGAGCCCGCCACATAATTATTTGCCAACGGAAGATTACATGATAAAAACCATAGAATTTCGGCTACACAATTATGCGACAGTACCAGATTTAGCTGTCAAAATGACCAATAAAATACTTAGTATGCTGCTCACTGTGCTAAAAGTTTTTAAACACACGGCATACACATTTTTGAATTTTATTGGAATTAATCAAGGCACCGACATACTTATTTTTGATCTATCAGTGATGCCAAGCAGACCAACTATAATGGCATATTATTCCAGACTGATGTTTTTGCCAAGTCCATATATGCAGACATTCGAAGAAGCATTTTTTACAGGGTTTTTTGAAATAGATTCAGAGATCTTTTTGAAGATGTCATCCAATCTGAATGCCAGACTTGTGGCATATGAATTAAGCTTCTTCGCAGATCACCGACAACCGCCCAACGATGGAGTAAAAGCTGAACAATGGAAACAGCTCATGATACGTGAAGCCAATCTGCTAAATGATACAGAGCAACAAGTATATCGAACATATGCCCGTCGCTTATCAAAGCCTGTCGGGGACGACAGAGTCCAGGAGGGGGGCAGTGTCGAGGGAGAGACAAGTAAAAAGAAGAAAAGAAGAAAACAATGAAAGAAACAGCTTCACTAAAAAGCAAGATCTGAAGATACATCTCTGCACAGAGCCCCGCAGGGGCGCACACACCAAGGAAAAGCACGCAGCTGGAAGGAGGAATCAGGGCCAACAAGTATCACATATGTGGGTGCTTCAACCTCTTCAGTTCCAGAGGATTCAGATCAAGGCTTACGAGCTACATCCGCATATGTGCACTAATGGCGTGCGTGGCAAACCGAACCAATCGGCTTGGAGTAATGCAACCAGGTCCAATGTGTGCAACCAGGACAAATCAGAGCGCCTCTAAAACGTAATGCAAGATCGAGAATCAGGCAACACTGACCACTGGATGCGTGCGGACAACAAACTGATGACGAGAAGCAAAGCCTGTCAAGGGACGACAGAGACGAAGAGGGGGAGAGTGTTGCAGAGCTAAAGAGCGCACAAAGCAGAGAAAAAGACGGGCCCCAAAATTTTTCCGATTTGGACATCATATTTTTGTATCATAATTATTCTTGTAATATATTTTCCGTTGTAAAGGCACTAGAGGAGTCCTCTAGATGCATCCCCACAGAAGATTAGGAGCTTACCCATGTAAAATAGTAGGAAATTAGTCTTTTAGTGAATAAAGTGCCGGTCTCTTGTGTGAAAGGACCATTTTTTAGGGCATTGTGAGAATAGAGAGCACAGAAATTCGAATTTGTGTCTTCTTCCCTCCTTATCTTCTTCTTCGTGAGCTTGTATGCATGTGTATTTCTTGGAAAGAGTGCTTGTGAGTGTTGTCTATCCTTGAGAGTGTTTCTTTGCTGTAGGAAAGGTGTGTGCGAAGTGTAGGAAGTGCTGAAGTGTAGGAAAGTATTCCCACGACTCAGTATTTCGCTCATAAATTGAAGTAGGAGCGTCGGAATTGAGTGAAACCACTGCCATTGGATGCGTCTTCTCGAGAGCTTCGACACGCATATGCTATTCGCTATATTTGGAGTTCGGAGCTGGGAGAAAAGTCCAAAATACTGACGGCTGCTGCACCAAGTATTGTTTCGCCTTGACCAACAGTTGGAGCTTGTTTGGATAAGTCTTTGCCTCATTTACATTCTTTGAGTAGTTCATTTGCATTGACCATAACATGATTGCATGTCTTCATACACTCGGCTAGGTTTGTATACTCTTTGGATTGATAATTAAAGGTGTGTATCCCCACTATATGCACTTGTGAGGGGATTGAGGTATAGTCTCTTTCTCCGCAAGTCCCTAAGTTGATGCTTAGGTCAACACAGTGGGTCTAGACCATGGATTATGTATTTGTTTGTGAGAGGATTGATTTTGTACAAGGGATTTCTTTGATACCCATATCATGGTGCAATTTGGTTGGGCTCTAAGTAATTGTTTAGCCATCCAAATTTGCTTGACATTACAAGGGGAATGGATTTTCTTCTTCTTGATGTAAGGGTCTTGTGGGCCTTCTACATGAGTTTGTAGGGAGAACTTATGTTTACATGGGGAATGCAAAAAGGGATCTATAGGATTACATTGGTGTGTTCCTGTTCATTGTTTTGTACATTTATCTCAAATATTCACAATTCTAGAGACTTCAACAATGTTTGTGTTAAAAGATATCATGTATGAGCAGGTAGAGGGTTTACTAGGTGAAAATTGGGGACTTGTAGAAGGATGTACCAAAGGGGATAGATACCTTTGTAAAATTGGTGCAATAGGCATAGGATTTGGATACTTGAAACATCGTACTTCATTTTACATTAGATTCTATTATGATCGTTGGATGTGTAAACTTGGTGAATGGATACCATTACAAAGTTCTGAGGGTTTTTTAATTTCATTTGAAATTCAGATAAATCTACCCAACAACGATTTCAGTAAGTCATCATTGGACTCTTGCCAACGTGAGAGAACATCTAGTAATAATGGGATTTGAGAATCTGGATCAATCAAAGTTCAGAATACAAGGGCATAAGGTAAATATCATATGGTATTTTTTCTTTTGTTTATACAAATTTTTATATTCAAATATGTTAGTTTAATTTTTTCTATTTGTCTGCAGATTGGTAAGAGGTTGGAGGATAAAATTAAAGTCCTTCCTGAATGGAGTGTAGATGAAACTAAACTTTCATTGTCATAGCTCAAGAACTATTTGAGTGCTAGAGTGTACAAACAACCTATGTTCCATTTATAATCCTTCCTCCGCTACAATGTATTTAACATGCAAGACATGTAGCATGCTAAATTTTTTGATCTCAATATGATCTACAATTCGCCAAATCTTTGATTTTTCCAATGGCAATTTGTTATAATTTTAAAGTTCTAAGAATTTATTTTTCCTATTGTGTAGATGTGGTGTAACTTATTCTGCTTAATGATTCTATTCAATCTTTATTATGAGCCAAAGTTTTTTTTTGAGAGTTCTGTGCATGATTCTTTTATTTGAAGGTATCAGTTTTAGTTTTAAAATGGGTCCCACTCACTTTAAAATTATGAAACTACTATAAAAGCAACACTTATTCGTTCATTTCTCACTTTTACAACCAAGAAGAGCTAGAGGCACTCGCAGAGCATGCACACAACCCAGTATCACGTGCAATGGCTACCTCAACCTCTAGTACCCTGCAACCCAAACTTCCTTGAGAACTCTTCAATGAGTTCTTGGAATAAACTAAGTTCAAAGGTCAAACAGACTTGTATGACCTATTGCCTAGAGTCCCTAATCTAGAAAAAACAATGCAACTAAACTCTGATGTGCTCGAGGAAATCATAGAGTTCCTTGAGTACTACATCTTGCATTACTCTATAGAAATACCACCTTATGAGGGTAAATGGGTCCCATGTGACCTCTTACTCTATATACACAAAGGCGATGAAGCCTTCATGAAGCTTCTTAAGTGCTTCATGGCAATTGCTGAAAATGCAGGGCACTTATTAAAGGACTTTGTGCCATTAGTAAAGAAAATTAACAAAAAGAAGAGGATGGGTACAAAGTATCTTTCCTACATTGCAACAACATACTTTATCATCAATGAGGAGCTCGAACCTACACACGTGGAACTCCCCAACCTTGTCACAGGGAACTTTGTTAAGGAGAAGAATGAGCCTCAACCAGAGGCCATAAATTTTGCAAAAGAAAGCATTACAATCCACCAAGACTTCCATGGTGGTGTTGAGAACAAACTACGTGAGCTATCAAACATCAAGGAGGCCCCCCCTTCAAATCGCAACCCCTTTGAGCCCACATTACCAGAGGTGGAACTTGAATATCTCTCCATCATCATTGTGGATGGAGAGGAATTCATTTTTCTTCATGATATTGAGAACGAATTCGGTCTACATCTACACGAATGCCTCAGTATTTTCTCCACAATGTTAGATGTTCCACTTGAAAACACATCTGACATACTTGAAAAGAACGCCATCTCACTTGGAGATTCTGTGGTAGATGCCATAGCAATGGTGTGCATAGATATCTTAAAAGATGACAACAATTATACTACAGAGGAGGAGCTCAGCGTAGTGCGGGAGAGGATAATGAAGCAGAAAATTCCTACATCCCCCGTAGTAGAGCAGAGTGGCATGGCCCACTCTAGCATTGATCTTGATGCCCCTGGAAGAGGGGAGGAAGAAGACAAGCTTCATGATGTAAGTGGTAATAAAATTAAATAAATGAATAATTTAAGTTAACAAAGTAAGAGCTTGAATTCTCATTTTTTCTTAACAAGAAACAATTGAGCTGAGCTGGACAAGTTCGCGGCAAGATCTGGTGGGGATTGAGCTTCTCACAGGAGTGGTTCATCCTTGGCAAACTACAACGAAAAGTTGCCGAAGGATGATTTTGTTATCATACATAAAGACTACAGTCTGGATGGGCAATTCATGACTTGGTGCTTGAAGGCCCTTAGCAAAATTTTGTGTCTATGTACAATTACCCAAGGCACTAAGTGTGTCATTTTGGTTACGAAATCCTTAGTTGTAACTACATTAGGACTTAACTTTAGAGGAAAAGTACTGGGGCAAATAGGTATTGTCATGGGTCTGGGAATGCAAGTCCCCCATGTAATATCAAGATCTGTATTGACTTACCATGTGCCTCAATCTCTCCAAAGGAGAAAGAAACTCCTAGAGTAATTGAAGGCAGGTGAGAAATGATGTAAATGTTTGGATAATTCAAACTTTAGTTTTTCCTATTCTGTATAGTCCTGTGTATGAAGTGTGCTTCATAAATTGAACCTACCATTGTCTCCACAAATTCTATGTAATTTTAAGTTTTTCTTTTCATCTAAGTGCTGCTTATGGTCTCTGGTATCTTAAAAATCATAAAATAGGCCAAAAACGCCCCAGCCACAGAAACGCGGGAATTAGCCCTACAAAAAGGTTTGCAGGGCTGATTCCCATGTTTCTATGGCTGGGGCTTTTTTGGCCTTTTTTAGCATTTATGAGGGCTCCAAAGTGTAGGATAGTATGATATTATTCAATTTCTCTTGTTTATGGGTGGCATCAACTATACGATGAAGTCTGAGCAAGTCAAAGGTTACCTGGAGTGTGTAGGACCAAGAAGATCTGGGAGTATGCAAAATTCTATGCAATGATTGACATATGACACTTATATGGCTCATCATATGGATTATTAGACAAAGAGAAACAATGTCCACAAGATGAGCTAGTTGAATGCTCACGATAGCTAGTCAAACAGAGACCTCACTTCACTCCAGCAAGCTTTTCTTAGAGGGTGTATAGAGAATGAATCTTGAAATTGGATTAACTTCAGAAAAATCTAAGAGCTACCTAATGACACCAAAATAATAAAAAATGGATAAATAGAGAAGGCGAACTAGCCCTTACAATTGAGAGCAAAATAGTTCCACTAGAGCCTACACACAAAGAGAGATATCAGTCACCCAACTTCACTAAAATGAAAGTTTCTCTCAAATTACTCAAAGAATGGCCTAGCAAATTTGCGAGCTTAAAACAGGCCACACTAGCTATCCAATGAGACAATAATTACATCAAACATAACAAGAGAGAAGCAATGCTAACAACTCAGAGAGTTGCGACATTGCATGCGCGCACACATGCATATTCCTACTCAGAGAAAACAAACAAGCAAGAGGCTTGCTTACTACAACTCCAACACTTAGTGATCACTATAAATGAACTAAAACTCCAAGAAGATGGTTTAAAAGAAGTCAACATGCATGCTTCTTTTATACTAAGAAGTGTGCCCCTAAAGTCTAGGAACCACCTTTCCAAATTAGCCTCCTTAATCGGAGGACTCATGTGAGATGACTCGGGGATTGGTTGACTGAATTTTTGTGATGGAATCTCCTGGATTTTGCCTTCCTTAGATTGCTTCACATGTCCATGATTGATTTCCCATAAGTGTTCATACAATTTTAATGAAAATAATGGAAAAATACATGTTACCAATTCATAATTGATCATACTGTTGTCTCATGATAATCTTCAAAATCCTCCTCCAAGCATGTATGTAGAGCTTCCTCCAAGCATGAATGTAGAGACTCCTCCAAGCATGTATGTAGAGCCTCCTACAAGCATGTGTGTAGAGCCTCCTCCAAGCATGAGAGAAGAATCACCAATAAGATGAGAGATAGCCACCCTCCATCAAGTATATAAGACTCCTCTTCATAGTGTGTGTAGCCTCCTTCCTTAAGTCCTCCGATTCTCCATCTTCATAGACTCTTCTTCACCTCCTTCACTTCTTGAACAATGGATGGATCATTGATGATGATATAAGTGATTTGTGGCCTCCTTCTTATATAGGTTATGCTTTACCCCTTGAAAAGCACAATAGCTCCCATGATGATCTCAACACAAAGCTACCATAAAAATACTGATCACTATTAAAAGACTTCATCAATAATTCGTGTTTCTGATTTTAGCATGGAAAATTCTTTGTTTGCTTTTTCCTAGAAAAATCTCATGTACTTCCATCTGTGTGTTTTGAGCCCTTACGGGTTGCATGAAGGATGTATGACATAGCCATGCTACCACATTGCTTTCTCATAAAATAATAGGAAAAAATACATTATATAACTAGTGTATTGTAGATTTTGGACCTCTTGTGACTCATTCTAGATACAAATGGTATAGTGTTATATATGGTTGGAATGCTCTTGATGAGTAGTTTCCAATGGTTCAATAATATTTTTCATTAGCATTGACCAAATTTTGACTAACAATGATCTTTATCTTTTGAGTTGGAAGTCTTTCTTTAGAAGTTTGAAGATGGATGGTTCAAACTCTAGATATGTAGAGATGTGAATCTCTACGATGGCATTTAGCACAACCATTCCATTTGGGCACTTACTTTGTAGAGAATCTATAACGTACAAATGTTATAGCGAGTGGCTGAGGAGTTTTGGACCTAATCGACATTGATTCCAACAATCCCTCTTTCAATGCCACAAGGGTATAAGATTTAATAACTGATTTCCAATATATCTTGAGTTGACTATGCATGAACTTGGATACTTGGTAAACTACAAACTGAATATCTTGTTGTGTATTACATACATATATCAAGAAACCAATTGCTTGATTATATAATGTAGTATCAAAAGGTTCTAAATCTCCTTTCGACTATAATGATACATTGACATCCATAGGTGTGTGCATAGGCTTGGAACTTTTCATCTGAAACCTTTCCAATAATTTCTCAATGTATTTTTGCTGTGTCATGTAGATACACATCTCTTTATATGAATTCAATTCCAAGATAATAATGCAAACTTCCTAAATAGTTTAAATCAAATGTATGCTTAAGTTATCCTTTAAACAACTAAAGATATGAATTTTTGGGACTTGTGATAATCATATCACTTTGTAGTGCATCTTGAACACTAGCTAGCTCATTCTCAACTGAAGTAAGGGATAATATATTATAACACTTTAACTATTCTGCATAATCTAACTAATCTCCTTGTTGTCTCCTTGTTAGATTTCTGGTTCTTCTAGTGTATTCCTTTAGAACTCTAGAACCTTCTATAACTTCATAAGTCGAAACTTCAAGAGGTACTGATGATGGACTAGGTATTGGTGTAGGTAATGAAATTCTCTCTTCACCTTCATCTCTTAGGTTTTGACAAGGTTCATCACCCCCCTTGTATGGAATGTAAGAATCCAAACTCCTTCTAAAAAATGCATAGTCACTTGCTTTTATGACATCTAGAATCTCTTCCTTCTTATCCAATATATGCATTGTGTGAGAGTAGGACATCATGTGTATCTGGAACATAGAATTTGTATCCTCTGCTTTCAATTGCATAACCAATAAAGATGGCTTTAATGGTTTTTACATCAAGCTTACCACCATCCATCTTCTCATTGTGAACATAAGCTGGGGAACCAAATACTTTGAAGTGACTCACATTGGGCTTCTTCTGATAATAAGCTTCGTAAGGGGTGATAACCTTTAAAGCTTTTGTGGAAGACCTATTTAGAATGTGATTAGCTATATGTAATACATCTAACAAAAACTTGGGAAAAAGATTTTTGGATGACATCATACTACACATCATCTCAACAAGTATCCTATTCTTTCTATCTTCAACACCATTCTGTTATGGGGTATAAGCTAGCTTTGTCTTCAACAAAATAATTAAAATCTTGAGACATGTACTCTCCTCCTCTATCACCTCTTATAAACTCGATCTTTGGCTAACTTTCATTTTGAACCATAGGTAAGAATTTCTTAAAAGTAGGAAAACGTTTGAAATCATCAATAAACATAACAAAGTACATGAAACCTTGATTAGTATCTATTCTTATTGGACCATTCACATCTGAATATATGATTTGCAACTTCCTTTTGGCTATGATGTATCCATGCTTCTTGAAAGGTAGTTTGTGAAGCTCTACTCCGAGACATTTTTGACATGACTCTACATCATCTGTTAAAGAAAAAGTAGGAAAACTCTCCACCATACCTTGATCTTTGATATGTTTGAGAGATGTGTAATTGATATGACCAAATTTATCATGCCATAACTTCATATTCTCCTTAGGTGTTGTACACCTAGCAATATTAGCATGACTTAGTTTGGACAATACAAACATGCCACTTTTATTTTCACCTTGAAGTAGACAATGCTCCTCATCAGATGAGAGGATCCGGCATGAATCTTTTTAAAAAACAACTTTATAACCATCTGAGAAGAAAATAGAGATAGATATCAAATTTTTCTTCATGTCTCGTACCTAAACAACATTAGAAATTATGAAATTTCCACTTGCTTCGGACTTAAGGTTCACTTCTCTAACACCTACAACACCCAAATCATGACCATTTGCAATGGTCACTCTTCTACCTGAAGAGTTAGAAAGTGAAGAAAATACCTTCCTACAACCTGTCATATGCTTAGTATCTCAAGAATAAAAAATCCAAGGATTATTTGAGATTGCATTTAATGATGTGTGATCAAAAGCTATCTCTTAAATAGTAATACATGCTTATTAACCTACCTTTGAATATTTAGGTTTTGGATAATCTTTAGCACTATTTTTTTTTTAATATAAAGGAAGTTCGGCATTAGCCTACTCTCCCGGACTTGAATTAAATAAAGAAAAGTACAAGAGAAGGGGACTAGTGCCCACGGGACCCCCCAAATCCCACAGAACAGGGGAGCTTTTGCAGAGCTTAGATGGCATTACAAAGAAGGTTAATCACCCTCTCATCACCCTCATGTGGGGCCCACTTGGGTTTAAGCTTGTTATTGATCGAAAGGAGTACTTGATGATGCCTGAAGGGGGGGGATTTCTTACAGTTAACAATCCTTTTGCCAAGGAGGAACAAGGATTTCTCAATTGACCACTCTTTAGGGGAGTCACCGAAGTTGATAGCACATCTTTCCCGCCAGATTTTCCATAGGACCTCCCCTTTGATGGCATTCCAGAGAGTCGCGGAGCAGCCGATCGCTTCTCCCAGCATGGCTTGCTGCCAACTCAGATGTTTCTGAAGTCTAATTTTCTTTCCAATCGTGTGCCAGAGTCTGTTGGAGTTGGGGCAGGTGAAGAAGATGTGTGAAACATCTTCGATAGACCGGTGGCAGCGTTTGCACCAGGGAGGAATCCCACAAAAATTGCTAGCCTTAAGGTTGGTCCAGATTCCATGATGAAGAATTTGCCATAAGAGGACAGACTTTTTGATTTCTATGAGGGGATGCCAGATATCCCATGAACTTCATGTCCCACCGAAGCCGCGTCCATGATAGGCACCACTTCTTATTGAGGTTAACCTGGTAGTCAATCATTTCTTTGATGTTCGGGATTTTTGATAGGCTATTCCCATTGTGCCATTTGAGACCAAGTGGGCTCGACGTGTCATGTCCCATGAGAAGGCGAACTTTGTGCCGGTCCCAGGCCAGACATCTGCTTCGCAAAGTGTTCAATTCTTCATACGAAATGTTGACGCAAGGGTCAATATCCTCAAAGTTGATCCAGCGGTTGGTGTCTTGTTTCCAGAGATGTTTCCATTTTTTGAAGCCTTTGTTCCATAACTTCTTGGCATTTTGAATGTTCCAAGACTCCACACTCCGGATGCCATGGATCGGAAACCAAATAGAGTCGTTTTGTCTGATACCGGCTGCCCACTTCCAGTCTTCACTTATTCTTGTGTAACTTTTGACTTTATTCCAACTCTTCCATAGGGAGCACACGAGATTTGAGCCTTTCAGGAAGACGAGAATCGAAGAAAACAGCAAGGTCAAGCTGTCAAGATTCTTCCAATTTGGGAAACCCATGAGAGCCAACTCATTCTTGTTTCTGAAGATCAGCTTGGCCCATGAGGCCTCCCCATTGCACCATGCCTTAATCATCCATTTGGCTGCCATTTTGTTAGCCATGCACCCAATGTACAGGATACCAAGTCCCCCACTGTCTCTATTGCTGGTGCAGATGGACCATTTGATTTTAGGCACCCCCCTCCTATTGTGGTCACCCGTCCAAAGGAAGTTTCTACAAATACTATCCAGTTTGGACAGATCTTGCTCTTTCGGTCTCCAACAAGAAAGGAAATAAATGGTAGATGAAAGGAGGAACGTGTTGATAACCATAGCATGACCGGCAAGATTGATTTGCATACCTCTCCAATAGTTAAGCTTGGTTTCGAGTTTGGCCAGCACCGAATTCCACCGCTGTTCCAAAGAGATGCCCATCCCCAAGGGAATCCCAAGAAGCCGGAAAATTTGGCCCTGCGGAATGATTTGACAGCCATGATCAATGAGAAGGTCGGGTTGTGACCCAACAATAGCTCTAAAGGCAGTCTTAGAGTGGTTGATTGTGGATCCAGAGGCTTCATAAAAAGTAGCCAGACACCTCTAGAACGTCTCCAGGCTGGTACTATCGTTGTGAACAAAAGCGTTCATATCATCGGCAAAAAGTCTCATGGTGATGTGATTGTGGTCATGCGGCAAACGGAGGCCTTTGATATTACCAGCTTCCACTTGATGCTCCACCAGCCTGCTAAGCCCTTCCGTGGAAATGGCAAAGAGAAGGGGAGCCAATGGGCACCCTTGTCTGATCGATCTTCTAAGTTTGATCACCTTCAAAAGTTTGCCATTAATGTTAATTTGGGTCGATGCGTTTTCGAGAAGGGTCGCGATCATCTTGGTGAATTTCTGACTACATCCAAGATCTTGGAGCGACTGCAGAATGTAGTCCCATTCCAGCCTGTCGTAGGCTTTATCAAAGTCGATCTTGAGGAAGACCACGTCTTGTTTAGACTCATTTGCAAATTCAAGACCTTCCCAGATATCTATAATGGCTTCCAAAATTGACCTGCCTCTTATGAAACCTTTTTGGTCCTCGCTTAACCACGCTCTCAGGTGGCAAGAGATTCTATTGGCAATGACTTTGGCAATGATCTTGTATCCTGTTTGGAGCATTGTAATAGGACGTCAGTTCTCTATTCTGTTCTTTTCCCCTTTTTTGTGTATTAACTTGATAAAGCCACTGTTGAGACAAGAAGGAAGCGCGTCAAACTTGAGTGCCTCTTGCCAAACCAGACGAAGAGGGGTGGCAACCACCAACTTGAAGGATTTAAAGAACTCATTGATGAGCCCATCGGGTCCCAGGCTTTTACCAGAGGGGAGGGCTTCAATGACCTCAATGATTTCTACTTCAGAGATAGGGGCATGTAGCTGGGAGCGAAGGTTGAGAGGTATCCTGTGGGGGGAAACCCTAGATATGGCTGCCATACAGTCCCTTCTATGGTGGGAGAGGGGGTTCGAGGTCCCCAGGAGTCTCGTGAAGTGCCCTTCAATGATCCCAAAATTATCTTCTTCCGTATTGCATACATTGCCATTTAAGTCTAGCAATAAGGGGATCGATTCTCTCCTATGTTTCCTTTTAAGGATACGACACATCTCTTTGGTGGGTTTGTCGGCTTTGCCAACCCACCACTCCTTGAAGAAAATTTGCAAATTTTTCCTTTGTATTTCTTCCTCATATCTCTGCAGCGTTCTGATTTTTCGAAGACCTTTCTGGGCTTGAGATTTTCCTTTGTTCACTTCCTCCTCGAGCCTGCAGAGTCTATGATATAGAGCTTCTCTACGAGCCCGCCGCACAGTCTCGAGCATCTTCCTGGATCTAATCATGATCTGTCGTGACTTATCGACCGCCCTTCTCCAGCACTTGGCTGGGGACAGGCCGGAGGCGAAGGCCTCCTTCCACACATCAGCAATTTCTTGACGGACAGAGGGGAGAGAGAAGGAGGGCGCACTGACATGGAACCAAGGAGCCTTACGGATCTTGGTGAAAGGTTGGAAAGTTATAACGATCGGGTAGTGATCAGAGATGGTGAGGTCGGTGCGTTGCGAGAGGGAAGGGTGGCCCCACTAAATGACCTAGTTTATTACATTAATGGCATACTCCTTTCTTTGAATCAGATGTATTCAAATAACTTTCTTTGGGTGCAAAGGAAGCATTAGGGGAAGGGCTAGAAGACTTAGGATCAGAAGACTTACTTTCCTTCTTGGATTGTTGAATCTTTTTCTCCTTCATTGTGTCCTTCTTCTTTCCCTTTGATGATGATAGCATGGCTTCATCATTCTTTTCCATACCCCTTTGTTGATCCTCATCTTGAAGTAAGAGGAACTATAGCTCTTCAAATGAAAGTTCTCTATCTCTTATAGAGAGAGATAAGAAGTAACAAAAGCATGATATGAAGATGGAAGTGAGTTAAAAAGTGTGTTTACCATCTCTTCATCTAAAAAATTTACTCCAACATTGAGTAGCTGATCTTATCAATCTTCAAGCTTAAAAATATTTGATTGAATTGATTCACCAACTTTCATCCTTGTGTTGGCTAATTGTGTCCTTAGATGAGGTTTCCTAGTAGGATTTTTGCTCTGATAGAGATTCTACAACTGCAAACAAGCCTGACGAGAGTTTCTGCATGACTTGATTTAGGTTATAATATTATATGAAAGTGTTACTGCATCCCTTGGATCCATATGGATGTTCTTCTGTAGGAAGTAATCTGATAGTAGTACCATTGACTCTTGATGATGAACTGGTTCCTTCTTCTTCACTAACCTCCTACTGAGCACAAATAGGAATAGGGGTTCTTCTAGAAGATGAAGTAGCCTCTTCTCCAACTTTTCTTGGTCTTGTATAAGTGCCATTGATAATATTCCACAAGTCCTTAGATACTGACAAATTCATCATCTTAGAACTCCACATTGGATAGTTTGACATTCCCTCAAGCTTGTCTTCATTTTCAAGTCTATAATCACTCATCTTGTTAAGGGTGTATGTCGACTATGCTCTGATACCAAATGTTGGAAGTGGGATGGGCCTCAATGACAATAATCACAGGCTTATAGGATCTTCCAACACATGAACCTTAGCATTAAGAGGTATGAAGAGTGTGTATGTGTGTGAGAGAATATTGAGAATATGGAAAATATGAACAATTTAGAACTGTTTTATAGCAAACCCGAATTTCGATTATACTAAATCAAAAACTAATGAATGAACAAGTGTGGATAGATGTAGACTTGTTAATCATATTATGTTGCTGACACAAACTCCTCCAAATGTCTCTATATGTAGAGCACACCTCCTTCAAGACTGTAGAACTCTTCTTCCAAGTAGAGCATCTCCTTGATCTCCTCCTTAACCTTGTGTTCAGCTTTTGCTAGAGCCTGAGAAGGTCTTCTTGATCACTCCTTGAGTGATGATCCAAGAAGTGACATAACGCCTCCTTATATAGGTTATGAGCATCTCGCACAATGAGTTTTTATTCAAAACCTCCCAAAAATCTATGATCGCTAAAACCAACACAAAAAATGGCATCGCAACGAGCTTGATTTTCAAAAAAAACTTTGCCAAAAAGGTTCATGTTGCATTGTTGTTAGAAATGGGGATCCAACTCATGTGATTACTTTGGAAGCCATTTAGCCTAGCCATTCTGCCTATATGCTTGGACATATTGGACATTGATTCCAACAGAGAGATCTCCTTGTTCCCAAAGATCACAGGATGAAGGTGGGTGATGCCCCCAGATGGACATCATTAGGTGTCTTAAGTGCGTCTTATAGGGTGTAGCTTGATCTTGCAATTTTGCCCTAGTCCTTATGTGCACAATGTCTAGTCCACATGCTTTTCCCTACTTTGTGATGTTCAAAGCCCTACCTATGTATGATTAAGGGGAACAATGTCCCTAAAAGGACATTGTTAACCCACAATAGTTGCTTTTGGAGGGTTCTCTAGAGATGTTCACACCTACCATCTTCTAGATTTGTATCATGATGCCCAATACTTAAGCGGACCTCCCCTCCAAATTTGTTTACTTCACTATTGATGTATTCCTATTTGAATGATGCCTCTAATTAGGAAAAACGATTTCCCTACACTTGTGTTTATTGGGCGTCCAATTCTTTCAACTTTTCAAAAGTGTATGATCCTGCACATATGTAGTGGCGAGCCTTCAGTGTAAGCTTTGTGGACTGTATCCCCAAAGATCAATACCTAACAAGGATGATGTCCTTGTTGTCATCCTCCTTGGGTAGTTAAATTTCTCCTACATTCCAAGGCACTACTAAGTTGATGCTTTTTGAATAATGAACACGTAAAAAGGCTCTCCATACTTCAGTTACAGTTGAGGCAATTGAGCGATGCCCCTAGGCTAATGACATCATTGAGATTGGTGACCTAACTATCATGATGACTTTGACGTGCTTGAAGAGTCTTTATTCTTCATACTTAATCACCTATGAAAAACCTTAAATGCTCTATTTACAGTACAGCCTTTCGACCCTAGTTGAACATGTGTATGCTTTGGTTGATATCTCTTGCTACCAATAATGTCTCTATTGGCATCAATTGTGGGGTAGCACAGGAATTATCTCTCTGACACGGACTGCATGACTATCAATGTATTTTATTTCCTCTTGAACTAAAATGCAAGTTCAATAAGAGTTTCAAATATCAAACATTTTGTCTATTTGTTAGGGTGATTCCTTTGGTGAATTGGCTATTTGTGTTCTCGTGAAGCTTTGAGAAGACTTGGGGAAGGACGTTTTGAGATTAATTCGTGGGTCTCTCTATTCACTTGATGTTTGAGCTTTAATAATGTACCACGGGGCACAAATATTATACTGATTGTTTATTCTTTATTGTGAGGAATGTGTTGCGCTCTTGAATTACCTCTTCTCTTGGCTTCAGATTCTTTGTTTGCTCGTCCTTTTGAAATGATTTGGATCAGGTTTTATTAACGTGAAGAGTGTGCTTAATTGTCAATCACCTTTAGGATTATCACTTATGAACGGTGGCCCAAGACTCAAGCCTCACACTTGAGCGATGTCCTTTGCTAGGCATTCTACTTGTGGGCGAATTCTCAAAATCAAATGATGTACCTAAGAATAATACTCCTCCCCTTTGTCTTTAGTGCTCACAAACTTAATCCGAGCAATGTCTCTACTACTAATAATGGAGAGATTCTTCCTTATATTTGCCTTGTTCCCTAGCAACACCTTCTTCTATGCATCCTTTCCGAGTTGGTGGCTGAAGTCATAGCGCCTCCTTCAAGCAAGAGCAGCCCCTATTATCTAAGACTGATTTGTTTTGTGAACTTGAAGGTACTAAAGTCAAAGCATCAAGCTCCCTCATGCATTGTGCTTCTCTGCCCTGTGGATTATAGATTTATGACCTCCCCAATCCTCTCTCCCAAACTGTTTCCTCAACTTACCCCTTGGTTCCTACTATGAATTTGATGGGGGGCATCCTATAGAAATATTTTACAAATAAAATGTACCCTTTTTCAATAACTATTTTATGAAAAAATGCACAGTTTACAAACCCTTATGCCTTCTGAAAAGGCCTTTGGCTTCTCACTTATCTATTCAGGCAACTCAACCTAGTATGAAGTATAAAAAAACATGTTCATTGTCTTATGCAATTGAGAACATGCATTTTCTTCAAAAACAACGTTGCATTCTACTCTTTCCTTTCTTATGATTTCATAGAAGTGACTTTTAAAGCTTGATCACATATATTCTATATGAAAATACCTCCTAGGGGCTTCAATGAAGGAAATGTATAGAGAAAAGGGACGATGATGATGATGAAAATTCTACAAATATAATGGAGACCTTGAAAAATAAGGAAATCTAACCCCAAAAAAGTGAAAAATTGTTGTTTCTACCTACCTACCTACCTATTCCTATTGAGATAAGGTTGCAAAATGAAGATGAACAACTCCCAACAAAGGAAAAACGTTCTTGAACTTTCTTATCTTACCAAGTTCGATCCTCCAAATGCAATGACTCGTAAGAAACATCCACAAAAATGGTGCGCAAGTGTTCAAGGTGGAACCATTAGTACCACACATGTACCAACCATAACCAAGAAATGGATCCCTCCATACAAAATGTCAATCTGAGAGATCAATGGATGGTATGGAGACCATTATGCTAGGAGCCACTCTCTCACACACACACAAAGAGTCTCACACACATGCATACACATACACACACATATGCAAGCAAGCCTCACTCATGGACAATACACATGAGCTCCCAAGAAACTAACAGTTGGTTAGAATAGAGAGTGAACAAGAAGAAATATATATGATGATTTGTAGAGTGCAAAAAAAATCTTATAAAATCTTAGAGGATTAGGGAATCATCATCAAGCTCAAGGAGCCCTCGGCGTGCACAAATATGAAGTTAATTACAAGAAAAGGCTTTCGAATATATTATAAAGGTGGGATTTTACATAAAAAAGTCCAATTTGTGGGATAGTTTTGGAAATTTTGCGGGCCCCATTAGCCCTTTGCATAGCTTGAGTGCATCAATCGTGCTTTCTAATTTGGTTCTTCACAACTTTGAAAGGCATGGGTAAGAAAGAAAAAGAATCTAGTGATCTCTCTTATTGAACCCCATATCCAACCCCTTAAGAATCCAACCCCTTAAGAATCGTCACGAGAGAGCATCACAAAGGTAGGAAATCCATCTTTAGGTTGCGTACTATCTCCAATATACTCTTAACTTTGAACCTATCACTCCCATAACACCTAACATCAACCATGTATCCAAAATGCATATGAGGATTTCTTGTTGAGATAATAATATGAGAGAAAAGTACAAAGTTTCAAGGTAACCAAGCTTGATTGTCCTTGTTGGAGATAATACACCATATAATTATCTAGGAAATAGAACTAGGTCCCTTAAGAAAGGTGATTGCAACCCGTTCTTGAACAAAAATATTGGGCTTATCCTCATGCCACTCTAGGTATTCATAATCTTGGTATAGACTCAAACAATGTTTTTACTCTTATTATGATTGTATCGTATGTAGATCCATCATCTGAACTCGCATATAAAAGAAGCTTTTGGAAGTGGATTGAAAACTCTCTTACACTTATGTGTCCTTTGAGTAGCTTTTATGTGAACCACACTTTTTACTCCACCGTTGTCAAGAGGTTTTTTCCCCATGTAATGACATATACCTAATATACTCATATGTGGTGGTAAGTTGTAGCTCTCACTTCACTCATTCTCATATCCTTGATCATCTATCGACAGAGAGCTCTTTCAACCATTGTGTGTCATTGTGCTTTGATCTCATTCTTTAATCTTGTATGTACTTCTATTTGTGCTTTCTCACTCACTCACACACCCAAAAGTGGTATCAAAGCAAGTTCAAATCCTTCTTGGCTTGTTTTTTTTTGTGTAATCAACATGCACACTATTTAATAGGACAAATCAATTTTGAAGAATAGATCTACAAAGATGAGAACTCCAAGACCATTTCGATAAACTCTGCTAGGGTTTTACCCCCCCTTCAAAGCCATTTGTGTAATCAAAGTTTCCATTTGAGTTACGAGATTCTGAGCTGCATTCTTGCATAATAGCTTTGTTGAAGTTCATACCTTGCTATTTTTGAGTTCTTTGTTGCAATGGCAAGCAACAATGATCTGTTTGATATGCTTCAAGATAAATATAAGCTTGATTGGATCAAATATCTTGTGACTTCTTGCATGATGAAGCATGTTCTTATTGCAAAGAAACTATGGAACATAATGGTAGATGTTGAGAAGCAACCAAGTGTTTCTTCTATTACACAACTTGTTGTCATAGATTCACAATCTTCTTCATGTACACTCACTATACCTTCTCCATCTATGCACAAGCAACTTAGATGGGATGGAACCGTTGCTCAATCTCATGCATTGATTGCCCATTTTGTGAACCAACATATTGTCCCACACATCTTGTCATGCAATACTTCAAGACATGCTTGAAATACACTTGCTTCTTTGTATGCCATACATAATGAAGCACATTTTGCTTACTTGAGAAACTAACTTGAAGAATTATGTATGGATCAAAATGAGTCAGTGGATGTATATGTTACATGCATCGAGGATATGAAAGAGTAATGGGCGAATTGATGAGGCCATTCCCCATGCATCACTCATTTCTATACTACTCAAACAATTGTTGAAATACTTTCAAGATTTGCTACTATTCTTCATTTGGTTGCAAAGGAAATCCAAATATTTATAATTTTGATAAGGTTGTGTCTCTTCATTTTTAAGAAGAGAAATCAAAGTTTTTTGGTTGAGGGAACACAAGCACTTGCTATTACACAAAAGGGAAAAAGCAAGTATGGTCAACTTTTGGTTCATTAGAACCAAAGACTCACTCTTCTTATTCCCCTTTCTCCTCTCTTTATGGTGATATACAAAGAAGAGGAGATGCAATTATTGTTGAAAGTTTGGACATAACATTGATGAATGTAGAAAGCTTGCCAAGCATATTGAAAAGAAAAGAAAATATGACATTTTTATTGTTGAGAATATATCTAATGCAAAAAATGATGTAGCTAATGTTTCTCAAGATGTTTTGGCATGTATTGTTACATGTCATTATGGTTCATCATCACATTCTACATGTATGATTGTGAATGAGGCTCATTCAGATTGTTTTTATTATACTGGTGCTTCAAAGCATATCAATTTCTACAAAAGATCTTTTGTAACTTTGAAAGATGAACCCAAGGGAGGGCTGGATGTATTTGCCAAAAATTCTTCTTATCCTATTATTGTAGCTAGAGAGATTCAACTTATGATTACAAATGGAGGTATTGTTACTCTCAACAACACACTGCATATATCCAGTATCAAGAAAAACTTGATTTTGTTTCCTAGTATTGCTAGTGTCCAACTTCATATAAACTTTGTTGATATAAAATGTATGGTTCATGATTTCAACAATGGTGATGTTATTTTCATGTTTGGGACATTATGCAATGACTTGTATCACTTGGATACATACAAGATAATTTCCTCAAATGCCTTTGTTAAACATGCTTATTCTATGGCTGAAATGGAGTTATGGAATGATCATTTTGGTCATTTTAACTTCATAGTTTGCTTGAATTGCAAATGAGGGATATGGTTATTGGTTCGCCAACTCTTAAGTACATTGAAAAACATGCATGTGAAGGTTGCAAACTTGGAAAACTGCATACTTCTTGAGATGGTACGATGTATAGTTAAAGGAAAGCATCTTCTAGATAATTTTTGGATGGAGATGGTCATGTGTGCATCTATTGAATCATTGTCCTCCAAGAGCATTTGGATTCATTAAACCTTATGAGGCTTTGAATGAGCTTAAAAATTATAGCCGAACATGGAAGAAATCCCAAGAATTTGCAAAGAAATATGATTGCAAAATTCCAGCTAAAGATGACCAAAAATGTCCAACAAAAGATGGTTGAAAATTTCAAAAATGTACAAGCACACATGGCTGAAAGTCAGCATGATGTATTGCATGAGGAATGCATTCTTAGTGACGATGCACAATCTATGTCAAAATGGCTGCAAAAGACATTGCAAGATAGCAAGTTGAGTTCTCCTTTAGTTGGTAGAAACAGATCAGGCTCTCTCCATGCATCAAGTGACTTTGTGGATATATCTCTTATTTGAACCGCATGCAATGAAGAGCCACTCAAGCTTCTTAGCTTTTCCCATTGAATTTCAATCACATTATATAGCCTTTGGGCGTGAATAATCCCTAAGGTGTTGTTGATAAGGATGCAATGTGGCATCCTTGTGGGTGCTTGCCATTTACTTGGTACAAGGAAGAAAGATCCTTGTAGGCACTTGCCATTTACTTGGAAAAAGGAAGAGAGGATTCATTCTTGAGTCTATGTGAGAGCATCTTGGACACGGTTGGGAGGATAACTACAAGATATTATTTGTTTATGTTCTTTGAGGGGCGTTCGCGAGCTCCTCTATGGAGCTTTGAAGTTAAAAGGGTGTTGTCATCTAATATTGGTATGAGAGCTTGGTTGTCTACGGCTTGAAATAATTATTTCTTGGGCAGAAGACTATTCCTCTTTCCACAAGGACCTCTATCAGCCCATGAATTCATTGAATAGATGGTTACGCACAAGAAGAGGATGGCACTCGTGAAGAACATACCTTTCTCCCATGCTTAGAGAGAAATAGAATTTATAGAGTGCCTTTTTTTTAAATAAAGGAAGTTCGGCTTAGCCTACTGTCTCGGACTTGAATTATTTAAAAGAAAAGTACAAGAGAGGGGGACTAGTGCCCACGGGATCCCCCGAATCCCACAGAGTAGGAGTAGCTTATACAGAGCTTAGATGGCATTACAAAGAAGGTTAATCACCCTCTCATCGACGTCGTGTGGGGCCCACTTGAGTTTAAGCTTGTTGTAGATCAAAAGGAGCACTTGATGATGCCTAAAGGTGGGTGATTTCTTACAGTTAGCAATCCTTTTGCCAAGGAGGAACAATGATTTCTCAATCAACCACTCCTTGGGAGAGTTACCAAAGTTAAGAGCACATCTTTCCCGCCATATTTTCCATAGGACCTCCCCCCTGATGGCATTCTAGAGAGTCGCAGAGCATTTGATCGCTTCTCCCAATAGAGCTTACTTCCGACTAATATGTTTCTGAAGTCTAATTGTCTTTTTGACAATCTAGTATAGCCTATTGGAGTTGGGACAAGTAAAGAAGATGTGAGAAACATCTTTGATGGACCGATGAGAGCGTTTGCACAAGGGAGGTATCCCACAAAATTTTCTAGCCTAAAGGTTGGTCTAGATTCCACGATGAAGAATTTGCCATAAGCGGACGCACTTTTTGATTTCTATGAGGGGGTGCCAGATAGCCATGAACTTCATGTCCCACCGAAGCCAGGTCCATGATAGGCACCACTTCTTGTTGAGGTTAACTTGATAATCAATGGTTTCTTTTATGTTCAGGATTTTTGATAGGAAATTGCCGTTGTGCCATGTGAGACCAAGCGAGCTGGGCATGTCCTACCCCATGAGAAGGCAAACTTTGGAGCAGTCCTAAACGAGCTGTCTACTTTGCAAAGTGTTCCATTCATCATAGGAAATGTTGATGCTTGGGTCAATATCCTCAAAGTTGATCCATTGGTTGGTGTCTTGCTTCTAGAGATGTTTCCATTTTTTGAAGCCTTTGTTCCATAGCCTCTTTGTGTTTCGAATGTTCCAAGATTCCACGATCCGCATGCCATGGATTGGAAACCAGATAGAGTCGTTTTGTCTGATACTGGCCGCCCACTTCCAATCTTCACTTATTCTTGTGAAGCTTTTGACTTTATTCCAACTCTTGCATATGGAGCATACAAGATTCAAGCCTTTTGGGAAGACCACGATCAGTGAAAACAAAAGGGTCAGTATGTCAAGATTCTTCCAGTTCAGGAATCCCATGAGAGCCAACTCGTTCTTGTTTCTGAAGATCAACTTGGCTCACGAGGCCTCCCCATTGCACCAAGCCTTGATCATCCATTTTGCCGCAAGTTTGTTAGCCATGCACCCAATGTCTAGAATGCCAAGGGCCCCACTCTCTCTTTGGCTAGTGCAGATGGACCACTTGATTTTAGGCAGCCCCTCCTATTGTGGTCGCCCATCCAGAGGAAGTTTCTACAGATATTATCTAGTTTGGATAGATCTTGCTCTTTCGGCCTCCAACAAGAAAGGAAGTTAATGTTCAAAGATATGAGGAATAAATTAATAACCATAGCACGACTAGAGAGATTGATGTTCATACCTCTCCAATAGTTTAGCTTGTTTTCGAGTCTGGCTAGCACCCAGTTCCACCATGTTCCATCGAGATACCAAACCCCAAGGGAATCCCAAGAAGCCAGAAGTTTTGACCACATAGAATGATTTGGCAGTTGTGATCAATGAGAAGGTCAGGCTAGATCTTGACAATAGCTATGAAAGTGGTCTTAGAGTGGTTGATTTTGGATCTAGATGCTTCATAGAAAGTATCTAGGCACCTCCAGAACGACTCCAGGCTGGTACTATCATTGTGGACAAATGCATTCATATCATCAGCAAAAAGTCTCAAGGTGATGTGGCCGTGGTCATGGGGCAATTAGAGACCTTTGATATTACCTGCTTCTACCTATTGTTCTACCAGCCAGCTAAGCCCTTGGGTTGCAATGGCAAAGAGCAAGGGAGCGAACAGGCACCCTTGTCTAATTGATCTTCTAAGTTTGATTGCCTTTGAAAGTTTGCCATTAACATTAATTCGAGTCGATGCATTTCCCAAAAGGGTTGCAATCATCTCGGTGAATTTTTGTCTACATCCAAGATCTTTTAGCGACTCTAGAATATAGTCCCGTTCCAGCCTATCGTAGGCTTTACCAAAGTCGATTTTGAGGAAGACCATATCTTTTCTTGACTCATTTGCGAAGTCGAGACCTTCCCCGATATCAATAATGGTTTCCAAGATTGACCTGCCTTTGATGAAGCCTTTTTGGTCCTCACTTAACCATGCTCTCAGATGGTAGGGAATTCGTTGAGACAAGTCGGAAGTGCGCCAAACTCGAGTGCCTCTTGCCAGACCAAAGGAAGAGGAGTCGCGACCACCAACTTGAAGGACTTAAAGAACTCATTAGTGAGTCCACCCGAGCCCAGGCGTTTACCACAAGAGAGGGCATCAATGACTTCAATGATTTTCGTTTTCGAGATTGGGGCTTCAAGCTGGGAACAAAGGTTGAGTGGTATCCTATGAGAGGATACCCAAGAACTGGCGGCCATGCAGTCCTGTCTATGATGAGAGAGGGGGGTCGAGGTCCCCAAGAGTCTCGTAAAGTTCCCTTCAATGATCCCAAAGTTATCCTCTTCCATATTGCATACATTGCCATTTGAGTCTAGCAATAGAGGGATCAATTCTCTATTTTGTTTCTTTTTAAGGATGCGGCACTTCTCTTTGGTGGGTTTGCTGGCTTTGCTAGCCCACCACTCCTTGAAGAAAATTTGTAAATTTTTCCTTTGTATTTCTTCCTTGTATCTCAGCAACGCTCTAATTTTTCAAAGGCCTATCTGGGATTGAACTTTTCCTTTGTTCACTTCCTCCTCAAGTCTCTAGAGTCTATGATATAGAGCATCTCTACATGCCCACAGAACAGTCACAAGCATCATCCTGGATCTAATCATGATGTGTCGTGACTTTTCGATCGTACGTCTCCAACACTTGGCTGGAGATGAGCCGGAGGAGAACTCCTCCTTCCACACTTCAGAAATATCTTGATGGACAAAGGGGAGAGAGAAGGAGGTAGTGCAGGCATGGAACCAAGGAGCCTTACAAATCCTAGTGGAGGGTTGGAAAGCGATAATGATCAGGTAGTGATCAGAGATGGCAAGGTCAGTGCGTTGCGAGAGGGAAGGGTGGCCCCACTAATGCCTAAGGTTCTGAGCAATGTAGCATCTATCTAGTATAGCTTTCCTCAGGTCCTCGCCCGCTTGAAGATTTGACCACGAAAAGCTGTTCAAATCTTTGAATTCGACTAGATCCAAGTGCAGTTTGATTTGTCCCACATTTCTTTCTCCTGACTATCGATGACCCGACCCTTGCCCTTCCATCTGTCCGCAGCGTCCTCCACCATGTTGAAGTCACCAAAATTTAGCACGTTGTGGGGGAGCGAGTCCAAGGAGGCCCATGTGTTAAGTCTCTCCATCCCCCCGTTAGGGGCATACATAAAAACTAAAGTGAATCGAAAGGGGGCACCAAAGGAAATGATAATCCATCGATGACACTCATCTTCTATGGCGTTCTCAAGTTTTTCATACCGAAACTGATTAATACCGATTACTGTCCCACTGGACCCCCACAGGTGTGATGTTGAAATCCAAACATGGGACGAGGAGACATGTCTAAGCTGTTTCTGGAGGTCTACTCCATGAATTCTAGTCTCTTGAATACATATAAATTCTGGGTTTAGGCTAATGTCGCTAAGCCATTGACCAATGATGGTCGCTCTTGAGAGGTTGGTTAGCCCTCTAGAGTTAAACGAGATGATGATCATTCTCATAAGATACCCTCTTTGCGGGAGGGGGCCTTATCCTTTATCTTTTTAGATTCGCCTTTCTTTTTCACTGGGAGGGGGTCCCGACTAAGAAATATGTTCTTGTGAGGGCTTTTCTAGGGTAGCTCAATAGGTTGTTTCCCCTGGCACGATGCCTCATGTTGGGAAGAACTGGAAATCGTTTCCGAAATAGTCGATCCAATTATGGAACTTTCACTATCCAACTTATCTTGGTTGCTAGTGGTGAAGTCGTCTTCTTTGCTTGTAGTGTGACCCTCCTGGTAGGTTTCTTTATTGTCAGTGATCTCTAGGGCTTTGTCGCTGGTGTCCACCTCAAACACGTTTCTACCTGGGTAATCAAGTTCATTGATCTCCTTTTCCAGATTGCAATAGAATTTGTTTGAGGTGGTAACTAGCATATGGTTTCTCTCAGATATCGCCCTAGGGCTTCTTTTGCTTCTTCTTCTCACTTATGTGAACCCATCTACATCGGCTTCTGGGTTATGGGAGTCCTTAACTTCCTCTTCATTCGTCGGGCGATTTACTGTCCCTTTGTTGTCTTGAGCATTTCTGGCAGTTTCTTGATTTTGCTTGCTTTTCCGTCTCAATTGGCAATCTTTAATCCTGTGACCTTGTTGACCACAATGAAAGCGCGCATTGGGAAGGTTTTTGTAATTGATGTCTTGTACCCAGACATCCACTTCGCCTAAGTCCACTTTGATGTTTGATGGAAGCGGCATGTTGAGGTCAGCCTCGACACAGATTTGAGGGTGCCATCGAGCGTTGAATGAATGTCTCGCACCTTCATAAATGAGACCACCAAAGTCCTCTCGTGAAGCCAATGGTTTGCCGATGGAGAGAAAATGTCCCACACAAAGTTGTACAAGAAGTATGGCAGGTTAGTGAGCTCAACCCAGAGAGGATACGGAAGAGACTTTGATTTTTTGGGAATAAAATTGGGGGAACATTTGAATAGGCACAAGGTCGCACTTCGAGTTGCCAGGTTCTGACACTAAGGGCTCGAAACGCCATATCTTCATTTTCAAAGACTAGCAGCAAATGACTAGCCGATAAGAACTGATACTTACGAAAAGTCAAGCCTCGGGGGAACCACTCTTTGCGAAGCCAATGGTGCACGATTTCGAGCGGGGGCCTAGGGCCAAACACTTGTCCGACGAGACAAAATTTCTTGAGCTCTTCTTGCATTGACAAAATTGCGGATCTACTGAGGGAGACCAAGGGAGGTTCAATGCCCTCAGAGGCCCCAAGGGCGACAGAGGAACTCCCCTCCAAAATAGGGGCCAAGTTACCGTTCTCCCCTAGGGGTGGGGCCAGGTTGCTTCTCACAAGGGAGGGGGCCGACCCATGACAAGGGAGGGGGCCACCCAACCTGCCCGAGAAAGGGCACCTAAAAAGCTCGAACAGAAAGAGGGAGTGCTTAAGCGAAAAGAGAAGCACGATGGTCAAGGCTTCACAAGTGAACAACAGTGCAAATTAGTTGAAAGATTCTCTTTGTTTTTTTTTAATATAAAGGAAGTTCGGCAATAGCCTACTCTCCCGGACTTGAATTAAATAAAGAAAAGTACAAGAGAAGGGGACTAGTGCCCACGGGACCCCCCAAATCCCACAAAGCAGGGGAAGCTTTTACAGAGCTTAGATGACATTACAAAGAAGGCTAATTACCCTCTCATCGCCCTCATGTGGAGCCCACTTGGGTTTAAGCTTGTTATCGATCAAAAGGAGTACTTGATGATGCCTAAAGGGGGGGGGATTTTTTACAGTTGACAATCCTTTTGCCAAGGAGGAACAACGATTTCTCAATTGACCACTCCTTGGGGGAGTCACCGAAGTTGAAAGCACATCTTTCCCGCCAGATTTTCCATAGGACCTCCCCTCTGATGGCGTTCCAGAGAGTCGCGGAGCAGCCGATCGCTTCTCCCAGCAGGGCTTGCTGCCAACTGAGACGTTTTTGAAGTCTAATTCTCTTTCCAACCACCTGCCAGAGTCTGTTGGAGTTGGGGCAGGTAAAGAAGATGTGTGAAACATCTTCGATAGCCATAAGAGGACAGACTTTTTGATTTCTATGAGGGGGTGCCAGATAGCCATGAACTTCATGTCCCACCGAAGCCGCGTCCATGAAAGGCACCACTTTTTGTTGAGGTTAACCTGATAGTCGATCGTTTCTTTGATGTTCGGGACTTTTGATAGGCTATTCCCATTGTGCCATTTGAGACCAAGCGAGCTCGACATGTCGTGTCCCATGAGAAGGTGAACTTTGTGTCGGTCCCAGGCGAGACATCTGCTTTGCAACGTGTTCCATTCTTCATGCGAAATGTTGATGCTAGGATCAATATCCTCAAAGTTGATCCAGCGGTTGGTGTCTTGTTTCCAGAGATGTTTCCATTTTTTGAAGCCTTTGTTCCATAGCTTCTTGGCATTTTGAATGTTCCAAGATTCCACACTCCGGATGCCATGGATCGGAAACCAGATAGAGTCGTTTTGTCTGATACCGGCAGCCCACTTCCAGTCTTCACTTATTCTTGTGAAGCTTTTGACTTTATTCCAACTCTTCCAAAGGGAGCACACCAGATTAGAGCCTTTCGGGAAGACGGGGATTGGGGAAAACAACAAGGTCAAGATGTCAAGATTCTTCCAATTTGGGAAGCCCATGAGTGCCAACTCATTTTTGTTTCTGAAGATCAGCTTGGCCCACGAGGCCTCCCCGTTGCACCAAGCCTTAATCATCCATTTGGCCAACAGTTTGTTAGCCATGCACCCAATGTCCAAGATACCAAGTCCCCCACTATCTCTATGGCTGGTGCAGATGGACCATTTGATTTTAGGCACCCCCCTCCTATTGTGGTCGCCCGTCCAAAGGAAGTTTCTACAAATACTATCCAGTTTGGACAGATCATGCTCTTTCGGTCTCCAACAAGAAAGGAAATAAATGGTAGATGATAAGAGGAACGTGTTGATAACCATAGCACGACCAGCAAGATTGATTTGGAGGATTCTCTTTGTTGCAACGTCAATGAATCCTTGGTCCCTTGCGAATTGAGAAGGATGGAGCAAGGATATTGGACCAGCGCTTGATGAGTTGCAACTTGAAACTAAAGGTGATTGATGAGCCTCGAACATGCTCTACACACTCAAATACACTCCAAGGAACGAAGCATGTGCAACTTGTAAAAAAACTAAAGCTTCTAATGCGAGTGCCTCCTCAAATGAGAAGCTTAGAGCACCATGTGTTCAGCCGGACGGGTAAAATATGGTTGGGTTCACACAAAACCGGCGGTACAAACACTCAAAAGTGTAGTGTTTCAGGTGGACTAGTGAGAAAATCATTTAGTTCCACCGGTCATGTGTTCACACAAGAAAGTGGAACTGTGCAAAAGTTATTTTTGTGCCGCCGCCCTATGTGAACACCAGGGATGGCAGAAAAAATACTGTTTTTTGACATAAATCTTTACAAATACATAAAAAAAGATCAAACAATTAAAGCAAATACATTATTATATTGCTGTTTTGCTGAGGTGGGCCCTCTGTGCCGCTCAGGGGTGGAGTTTACCCCTCGGAACATTTCAAGAGATTTTGGGGCATGCGCTGGAAGATGCTCGCAGGAAGTACCGTCGCCCTCTTTGAACGGGGCTGAACACATGGCCTCCAATGATTGGAGGAGAGAGGCGGCGCAGTTGTGCCGCCGCGCTCTATGAACGGACCCTATGAAGCCTTCGTTTTAAGAGATGATCTCTCGAGCAACATGGGACCCACAGAGAAGAGAAAAGCCCAACAATCGATAGGCAGAGACCTCGTCAATCGCGGGGAGAAAACCATCAATCGCCAAGGGACCGAGAACCCGACAGTCGCCAAACCATCAATCGCGACAAGAAATCGGAGCTCAACAAACCATCAATCGTGGGGAAAATGGGCATCGTGGAAATAGCCGTCAATCGTAGGAAAGAGAAGTCACTCACGAAGAAACCCGTCCATCGCGGCGAGGAAGTCGTCAATCGCGCGACAGATAGACCTTTGGCAATCGACACAACGATGGCGTCCCGACACTGCAAACATTCTTTGAGCCGCCTTTTTTTGCGAGCACTAGACGTGTGGAATTAATGCCCTTGTGTGGTGAATGCAAAGCTTATACTTGAGGAGGAGGAAAATTCCTCTATGGCTCAATTTTTATAGCTACACGTACTTATTTGAGTGTAGGTTCTTATTTTTGAAAGGACAAAAAAAAAACCTTTTCAATGAGAATTTAGGAACACAAATTCGCATGCATGGCATGGAACAAAGATTAACTTGCATGGATTATGGGGTATATTTTTCCATAAGCAATCAAGGAAATTCATAAATCATATACGAACAGAAGTGTATCACTTTTCCAAAACACCCCTTCCATCACTTGCCATCATTTGCAGGACTCAAATATAAAAAATATACATTTTGGGACAGGCAAAAAGAGAGGTAGTTGACATGGATTGGTGGAAAAATCATGCATACATACATGGAGTATTATGTATGGAATTGTATGTAATGTACAAGGATCCCGAGAATTGCGAGATAAGATAAGGATTCACACTCGTGAAAGTAACCCCGATCCATCATTTTCAGTCAATCCATCTTAGAGATGGTAGATGTATACATGCCGAGAACTTATTTGCCATATCTTTCTTATCCGATGTCCATCCCCAATGTGATGGCTCATTTCAATGAGTACATTGCATTTATTTAAAATTATTTGGCTTTCATGAAGACTTGAATTTCCTTTGAATTTCTTCTTTATATCTCAATATACCTCTGATTTTCCGCAACCCTGTCTGGTATTAAGCATGGCCTTTGTTCACTTCCATCTCCAGACGTCTCAATCATCAATAGAGATTCTCCCTCTAAGACTGACGATCAGAGTTTCTAGACATTTATTGCTAATAGAATTTCCTACCATTACAAAATTGGTTGAGTGAATATCAAGCGGAGGTCCATCTTGGAAGCTATCATTGATGTATGGTAAGGTCTAGATTTTGCTAAAGAATTTGCTCAAGATGTAATCTTTATTAAGATTGACTTTGACAAAGCCTGTGATAGGCTTGAGTGGGATTTCCTTCTCCAATCTCTAAAAGACCTCGGTTTTGGTCACAAGTTCACTAAGATAGTATCACGTTGCTCGGAAATGCTTCGGCTCAAATAAACATCACTGGTTAAGCTATTAGACTAAAATTCTATATCGGGAAAGGATGCCCCTTGGCCCCGCTCCTCTTTGTTGTTGCTGTTAATGGTTTAAGCTACCTTATGTTGGCTTGGGCCTCACTCGTGACCTCTCCCTACCTCTTAATCAAGAAAAAATGTTCATGAGTTTGTTTGCTGATGACACAAATGGATTTTTGGAGATGCCTCAATAAACCAAACTAAAACTACTGTCAAGGTGATTTGGGGACAGCCAGTTTCTTGTTGACCAAGGCTGCCAGTTGATTCCTAGTGGGCTTATTAGGTATTCGAATGGAACTGAGTTAGACAACAAATTGGCCTACTTGAAAGGTATGTAGATCAACCTAGTGGGAAGGGCCATGGTGATCTACGCGTTCCTGATTTCTTCTACTATTTACTTTCTCTCTTTTTGGAGACCGAAAAACAAAGAGATTGTTAAATTAGAAAGGGTCTACAAAAACTTTTTGTGGATAGGTGACCCCAGCAGAAGGGGAATCCCCAAAAGTCAATGGACTACTTTCATTAGCCAAAAAGATCAAGGTGGTTTTGGCATTCTTAACATCAAAGGCATGGCCAACAAGTTAGCCACGAAATGATTAATTAAGGCATGGAGCAACAGTTAAGCCTCTTGGGACAAGCTTATTTTTAGGAATAGTAGAGATCTTAAGCTTATTGGCCTCCCAGGTTGGAAGGACCTTGGTCTCCTCACCGTTCTCTTCTCCCTTTTTTTGGTTTCTCCATGTGGCAAGTACTTGGTTTGCTAGCTTTGGAAGATTTGGAACAAGGTCAAAAAATTTATTCGGATAAGTAAGGATTTCTGATGGGTGGCTGGTATTAGACAGAATGATTCAATCTAGTTCCCTATCAAGGGCATCAGAGGTGTGGAGACATGGAACCTCCATAAAGCTAAGAAACTTTGAAAAAAATGTTTTTGTTTGTGGAAACATCTCTAGAATCAAGATACATGCTAATGGATTAGATTTGAGGACATTGATCCTGATGTAAGAGTGAACTATGCAGAATGGACCCTTTTGCAAAGCAGATTCATCACTTGGGAATGCTCGAAGACTTGCCTCCTCATTGGCCAGGACCCTCCCCACCATGAGGGTCTTAGAAGGCTCAATGGCAATAGCCTTGACTTTGAGATTCAAGAAAAATCTGGACCTTCATGTCACGCTTAATAGGAAGTGGTGTCTTGATTGGTTGAACTTGCATTAGGAGTTGAAGTTCCTTTTGCTTTGGCACCCACTCATTGAGATAAAAACATCTGTGCTTATGTGGAAAATCCTCCACTAGGGAATATGGACGAATACAAAGGCTAGCTAAATTTGCAGGTTACCCCCATGGTACAAAAGATGCTTTCGTGACAACGAGGACTTAGGACGCCTCTTCCTTTCATGCCCAAAGTCAATATTAGTCTCATGTATCCTTAAGAATATCTTGCACTATCAGGGATGAATCCTCTGGAAGCAGGCATTGTTGGGTGAAGCGATCGGTTGTTCCTCATCTTTGTGGAATACAATTAGAGGTGAGACCCTCTCGAGGATCTGGAAGGAGAGGTGTGCTTCCAATTTTGGAAGCCCTCCTAAAGAATGGTCGTTAGAAAAGTCTCTTGTCCTATTAAGCAAAAGAATTTCCAATTGTAATAAACCCCAGCCTTTTAGACACCATATAGTGTTTTTCCTAAAGGATAATAAGATTAAAAGCAAAGTGGACCCCACATGAAGGGGACGAGAGGGTGATATACCTTCTTTGTAGAGCTCTTTAAATTTGTTTGATCTTCCCCTGCTTTCTGGAATTTGGGGGTCTCATGGGTACTAAGCCCATTCACGTGTACAATTGTTTTCCATATTAATTAAAGTCTCGAAGAGTAGGTGAAAAAAAAGACTTGAATTTCTTGCGGTGCTTTGAAATTTCTTCCAAGGCTTCTACTTAAGCTTCGAGGATGCATAACTTTTCCATTTTGCATCTAATCAAACTGATTTCACTTCCTCCTAATTGATCCAATTGAGAAGCATGGTTTTTAGATGTTCCTAGGTTTGGCGCAAAATCAAAAAGTATGGAAAATTTCCAAAGTATGCGGATGCCCATTGGATACGTTGAGTTTCATTTACATGCCTAGCGAGGAAAGGACCAATGAGCATTTAAGTGTTAAGACTCATAAAATGTATCATTTATAGTTGCCAGATGTAGGAAACTCCTACGTAACTTTGTAATATTTTATTTTTATTTTATGTTAGTGCCTCCAGAACTCTCGTATATGTAAGTTTGGTACTTATTATTGCTCTTCCAATATTTTTATGATATCCCAAGGTTGAGAGGAAAAGTTATATTTTCTTTTGAGAGAGAGATGATACCTGAAGCATATGCAAATAGATATGGAGGCATCAAAGATCATGAGAAGATTGAAGGATCTACGCATAGCCTGTCTTGTGACATGGATGAGAAATAGGATCATTGGATCCTCTTAGGGAAGGTTCCTTGTTTCTTCACTTTTTACTTTCTCTCTACTGATATATTTTGGTAGCGATTTATGTGAACACACTTAGGATTGTTAGGGTACTCTTTTCCCTCTTTAGAGGTTCCCCGTTATATATAGACCTATAACCCTAATGGGTTACTTATCTTTGTACATTCACTTGGTAATTCATACAGTGTTATGTTGTGCTCCAAGATTCTTCTTCTTGCTAGTGTTGTTCATGTGCTTCCATAGATCTCAAACTCCAATAATTGAAATCAGGGAAGGTCGCCACTTCATTTAAGGAAATTGGTCACACTCTCAGAATCACACAAAAATTGGTGAGGATACACAGGGAAATTAAGAGTTCAAGAGTTCTATGGATATTTTTTTGACAAAGATCAAAGGTTTGAAGGAGCACTTGATTTATGCTGATGAAGTCTTTCTAGATAGTTCACATGAGTAGATAGTTCTTAAAAATCTTCTACATTCGTATCATAGTTTTGCTTCTACTCTTCGATCAATTTTGTTGCGCAAAGATCAGTGCAAGTAGAACATGCTCATTATGCATGTTTTAGATCAAGCTTTCCGAGCTAGTTAAAAGGGCAAAGGTAAATGGAGCTCATCTACTAGTAAGCAGAAATTTGCTAATGCTCTAGAGTTGAAGAAGGAAGATAAATATGAAAAACTCATAGAAAAGAAGAAAATGGTTTTGTAGATATTGCAATGGAAATATCATGTCATAAAGATTTTTCCAAAACTAGCTACAAAAGAGGCAAAGAAGAAGGAAGTTGGAATGGTTGTTGTAGATGCCTAAAATGTTGGAGTCAGACGTCTGCAAAAGTACGCGCAACAGCACAAGGAAGAAGAAGAAGAAGAAGAAGCTTGGAGCACAACACACAATACTGAATGTATTACCACTAGAATGTACAAAGATAAGTAGCCCATTAGGGTAATAGGCGTATATACAAGCCGGTGGAAGAAAAACCTCCTAAAGAGGGCAAAAGTGACCCGGTGGTCCTAGAGTGTTCACACACATCACTGCCTAAATATATCAACAAATCCCCCCTAGGAGATATGCGGTGAATAAGGAGCTAGCACTCATGTATAAGGAAGTGCCAAGCTATGTGGAATCAATCCACAAAGGAAGTAAGCCCAAAGCTTTGCGGAAAGCTTCAAACTTCTCTGTAGGCAGAGCCTTTGTGAAAAGGTCTACAATGACCTCCTGCATGGGCACATATGCCAAGCTAATCTCTCCAGCAGAGAACCTCTCCCGAACATAATGATAATGCACCTCAATGTGCTAAGTGCGAGCATGGAACACAAGGTTCCTCACAACTCCCAATGCACTCTAATTGTCAGTGAAGATGGGGGTGCCAAAAGAGTGACCAAGACCCAAATCAGCGATAAGGCATCTAAGCCACACACACTCAATAGTCCTTGTGAAAGCTGCCCTATACTCGACCTCACAACTAGAAGTGGCCACAATAGACTACTTCTTGCTCAACCAAGATATACATGAACAAAAAAGAATGAAGCAAAAGCTAGTAGTGGACATAGGAGTGTCATAGCAACCAACCCAATCAGAGTCACAAAAAACATGCAAATCTGGCGGTAGTGATCCCCTCTTGGGATAAAACAACCCAAGTACCCAGGTACCACTCAAGTAGTAAAAGATGCACTTAACCGCTTGCAAATGCTTGAAACCTGGGCAATGCATAAACGTGCTCATCTATGAGAGAGCAAAGTGAATATCTGCCCAAGTAATGCATAAGTAAATCAAGCATCCACCAGCATGTTGATAGAGAACAATATCAAATGCATCTCCAACATCGTGAAGACTCAATTGTAAACCTCTGTCCATAGGCGTGCCAATAGGTTTATAATCTTCAATGCCAAAACATTTCAATAATGTGTGAATCTATTTTGTTCGACACAAAGCTATTCCGCCATCAACCTGCATAAACTGAATGCCCAAATAATGATGTGAATGCCTCAAATCAGACATCTCAAATGAAGCATGTAAATTAGCCTTAAAATAAGCAATATGCTTCTCATGAGAACCAGTGAGTAACATGTCATCAACGTACACAACAATGATCAAAAGCACATCATTAGCACGCTTAACATATAAGTGCTGTCAGTTGGACATTTCTCAAAACCATGTGCAATCAGATAGGCATGTATATTTTCATACGAAGCATGTGGTGCTTGCTCTAAACCATATAATGCCTTCTTTAACCTGCACACCTGGTTTTCATGCCCTTTCTGCACAAAGCCACCGGGCGGAAAAACATACACTTCTTCATGCAAGCCACCATTCAGAAATGTTGTTTTAATGTCCAATTGATGTACATTCCAACCATGATGAGCTGCAAGTGCACAGATGCTATGAATAGTAGTCATTCAACAAGAAGGAGCAAATGTCTCATAAAAATCAATTCCTCTTTCTTGAGCATAACCCCTTGCAACAAGCCTAGCCTTATACATGTCAACTATTCCATCAGTTTTATGCTTCGGCTTGTATACCCACTTAGTGCCAATGGCCTTCTTTGCAGGAGGCAAGTCACATAAGGACCATCTACCATTTTTCATAATAGCATCATATTCAGAATGCATTGTAGCCATCCAATGTTCAAAATTTTGTGCTTCATCAAATGAAACAGGCTCACTCTCATCACAGAGATTAGAGGTAGCCATAGCATAGCAATCTGATGCAAAAGAGGCACAATGAGAACCTGAACGAGTATGATATGATAGAGGTGAATCTAATTTGTTGTCACGCAAAGTTTGCACTAGCCATTTTGGCATAGTTTTTGCCTCCTCAATATCAACTCTCTCATCAACAAGTGCATCATGTAAATCTGCATCAGAAATAGAATGATCTGCATCATCACATAAAACTTGTAATGGCTAAGAAGTTGCCTCATTAGGACCAGCACTAGATTGTCCACCTGTAAAAAGAGGCAGCAAAGTACCATACATGTCTTTTGAGCTAACAAATGTCTCCTTCGTACATGAAAGTAAAGGTTGAATAACATCTTCCGCAAGTTCCATCACATTTACACTTCAGCTTGTATATCCACTTAGTGCCAATGGCCTTCTTGCTAGGAGGCAAGACACATAAAGACCAGGTATCATCTTTCATGATAGCATCATATTCAAAATCCATCGGAGCCATCCAATGTTGAGAATTTTGTGCTTTATCAAATGAAACAGGTTCTATCTCATCATAGAGACTAGAGGCAGCCATAGCATAGCAATCTGATGCAAAACAGGCATTATGAGAGCCTCATTGAGTATGATATGACAAAGGTGCATCTAATTTGCTGTCATGTAGAGTCTCCACCAGCCATTTTGGCATAGTTTTTGCCTGCTCAATATCATCTCTCTCATCAACAAGTGCATTATGTAAATCTGCATAAAAAATGGAATGATCTGCATCATCATATGAAACTTGCAAAGACTGAAATGTTGCCTCATTAGGACCAACACTAGACTGTCCACCTATAAAAAGAGGCAGCAAAGTATTAGACATGTCTTTGGAGCTAACAAATGTCTCCTTAGTATATGAAAGCAATGGCTGAATAGCATCTTCCACAGAAAAAACATCACGACTGACCAAAATGCATTTAGTCTGTGGATGATAGAGATGATAGCCTTTACTTTCAAAATTGTACCCAACAAAAATACATTTTATGTTGATATATTTAGGTAGTGATGTGTGTGAACACTCTAGGACCGCCGGGGCACTTTTTTCCCTCTTTAGGAGGTTTTTTTCCCCGGGCTTGTATATACGCCTATTGGCCTAATGGGCTACTTATCTTTGTACATTCTCTAGTAATACATTCAGTATTGTGTGTTTGTGCTCCAAGCTTCTTCTTCTTCCTTGTGCTGTTTGCGTGCTTTCGCAGTCGTCTATCTCCAACAATTGGTATCAGAGCAGGTCGCCGCTTCTTCTAGGGCGCCGTCGACACTCCTCCGTTTGCAGTCTCAGATTCGCACGAAATTTGGTGAGCATACTCAGGGTGTTTCCGAGATCAAAACAGCTTTGCTCTGTGGTGCCCAAATCGCGATCTGAGCTCGTTTCGGCCTCCGAATGCATTATCACAGCGCTTATGCAGGCTATTTCGTCCTTTTGTGCCAAAGATATATACCAGTTTCTGTTCGCCAGTTTAAGCATCTCGAAGTCTGCTACAAGTCTAGCAGAACTCGTCTGGGTAGTTCTGTTCAACTTTTTGAGATACAGTCAATTTTCTGCATCAAGGTATTTTAGTCACCGGCCATGGCTGAAAGTAGTGATGTATTCCGTATGTTGGCTGTTGAGGATAAGTTGGATGGTACCAACTACCCATTATGAGCTTATATGATGCGACATGTACTGGTTGCAAAAGGACTGTGGAATATTGTGCAGGGTGTTGAAAGACGTCCTGTTACACGTGTAACGACAGGTACTGCAAATACAGGTGTTGGAGCTGATGAAGATGGTGTCGAAGATGATATTCTGCAGATTCCTATTCGTGCTGCTGTTTCTGTTGCACCTACTGTAGAGCAGATTCGTTGGGATGGCAGAGATGCCCAGGCACATGCATTGATAGCTTTGTCTCTCAAACGTGCCATTATTCCTCACATTCGCTCTTGCAGAACAACAAAGGATGCTTGGGATACACTTACCACTTTGTACCAGGCTAGGAATGAGGCTCGTGTTGCTTACCTTCGAAAACAGTTGGAGAGTGAGCACATGAATGAAGGTGATTCTATGGACAATTTTCTTACAAAGATCAAAGACCTGAAGGAACAATTGATTTTTGCTAATGAGGTTATAACAGATAGCTCACTTGTGCAGACCGTTCTGAATGGTCTTCATGATTCATATCAGAGTTTTGGCTCTACTCTTCGGTTGATGATGAAAGGCAATCCGAATGCCTTGTCATTTGAGGAATTAGTCTCTGTTCTGTTGTAGGAAGATCAGTCCAGGCAGAACAGGTCCATTATGCATGTTGCAGATCAAGCTTTCCTAGCTAGTCAGAAGGGCAGAGGAAAATGGAGCTCTTCTACTAGTAAGCAGAAATCTGCAAATGCTACACAATTGAAGAACCAGGATAAAAATGAGAAGAAATCAGAAAAGCAGAAATTGTTCTGCAAGTACTGTAAAGGAAATGATCATATTATAAAGAACTGTCCAAAACTAGCTGCTAAAGAGGCAAAGAAGAAAGAGGCTGGAATGGTTGTTGCAGAGGCCTCTACACCAAAAACAGAGTCTGCAAATCTTGTGCAGGATGAAGAATGGGCGTTTACTACTGTCTGCAGTTTTGAACCATCTTCTCATGATCAGTGCATGTCTGCAGTAGACTCAGATGTTTGGTACTTTGATAGTGGGGCGACCAAACATATTACCTCGCAGCGCAGTTTCTTCTCTTCACTCGAGCCTGCCCCTACAGGGAATACTGTCACATGCGCCAATAACTCCTCTTATCCTGTTATGGGAGTTGGTAAGATCATTCTGACTACTGCTAATGGTAGTTCTTTCACTTTGTGAGATGCTTTATTTCTGCCAGGGATCAAAAAGAACCTGTTATCAGTTTCTGCATTAGCCAAGATTGGCTTGGTTGTGAAATTTGTTGATGACGGGTGTACAGTCCATGATCTCTCAAATGGCGATGTGATTATTGCTTCTGGCATTTTATGTCGTGGGCTATATAAGCTCATAGACTATGAAAGATCTGTGAATGCTTCGGCATGTGCAGTTCATGATTCTCAGGCTATGTCAGATGCAAAGCTTTGGCATGCACGCTTTGGTCATCTGAATTTTGCTAGTTTGTTACGCCTGCACAAATCTGAAATGGTGTCCTCTTTGCCCAAACTTGAGGCACCTGGAAAACATGTTTGTGAAGGCTGTATTTTGGGCAAAATGCAGTGTTCTTCCTTTCCAAAAGATGGTTCAGTTCGGGCTACGCAAAAATTGCAGCTTGTACATAGTGATGTCTGTGGTCCTATGCAGACACCCTCTTTTGGAAATTACCTTTACTTCGTGACTTTCATTGATGATTTTTCCAGGCATGCATGGGTATATCCACTCAAAGCAAAGTCCGAAGTGTTCATGTGCTTCAAACAGTTTTTGGTTTTGGTTGAAAATCTGTCAGCATGTAAAATGGGCACCCTCCGTTTTGATCGAGGGGGGGAATATATGTCTTCAGATTTTAATGCATTCCTGGCTGAACGTGGGATAAAACACTAGTGTACAGTGCCGTATACACCTCAACAGAATGGAGTTGCTGAACGAAAGAACAGGTCACTCATGGAGATGGCGAGGTGCATGGTCAAAAGTTAGGCTTTACCACATAGTTTCTGGCTTGAGGTTGTCATGTGTGCAGCATATGTACTGAACAGGTGTCCCACTAAAGCATTGCAGTCTATCACTCCATATGAGGCTTGGCATGATCGCAAGCCATCTGTTGCTCATCTGCGTGTTTTTGGTTGTTTGGCATATGCATTAGTGCCTGAACAACATCGCAAAAAATTGGATGATAAGGCAGTAAAATGTATTTTTGTTGGGTACAGTTCTGAAAGTAAAGGCTATCGTCTGTATCATCCACAGACTAAACGCATTCTGGTTAGCCGTGATGTTGTCTTTGTGGAAGATGCTATTCAGCCATTGCTTTCATGTACTAAGGAGACATCTGTTAGCTCCAAAGACATGTATGATACTTTGATGCCTCTTTTTACAGGTGGACAGGCTAGTGTTGGTCCTAATGAGGCAACTTCTCAGCCTTTGCAGGTTTCATATGATGATGCAGATCTTTCCATTTCTGATGCAGATTTACATGATGCACTTGTTGATGAGAGAGCTGATATTGAGCAGGCAAAAACTATGCCAAAATGGCTGGTGCAGACTTTGCGTGACAACAAATTAGATGCATCTTTGTCATATCGTACTCGTTCAAGCTCTCATAGTGCCTCTTTTGCATCAGATTGCTATGCTATGGCTGCATCTAGTCTCTGTGATGAGAATGAGCCTGTTTCTTTTGATGAAGCACAAAATTCAAAAAATTGGATGGTTGCTATGCAATCTGAATATGATGATATAATGAAGAATGGTACATGGTCTTTATGTGACTTGCCTCCTGGCAAGAAGGCCATTGGCACTAAGTGGGTATACAAGCTGAAGTGTAAACCTGATGGTACAGTTGACAGGTATAAGGCTAGGCTTGTTGCAAAGGTTTATGCACAGGAAAGAGGCATTGATTTTGATGAGACCTTTGCACCTACATGCCGTATGACTACTGTTCGGAGCATTTGTGCACTTGCAGCCCATCATGGTTGGAATGTACATCAGTTGGACATTAAAACAGCATTTCTGAATGGTGACTTGCATGAAGAAGTGTATGTTTTTCAGCCCCGTGGCTTTGTGCAGAAAGGGCATGAAAACCAGGTTTGTAGGTTAAAGAAGGCATTATATGGTTTAAAACAAGCACCACGTGCTTGGTATGAGAAGATACATGCCTATCTGATTGCACATGGTTTTGAGAACAGTCCAACTGAAAGCACCTTATATGTTAAACGTGCTAATGATGTGCTTCTTATCATTGTTATCTATGTTGATGGCATGCTGCTCACTGGTCCTATTGAGACACATATTGTTGATTTTAAGGCTGATTTGCATGCCTCATTTGAGATGTCTGATTTGGGGCATTTGCATCACTATTTGGGCATTCAGTTTATGCACGTTGATGGTGGAATGGCTTTGTGTCAAACGAAATATATTGACACATTATTGCAGCGTTTTGGCCTTGAAGACTGTAAGCCTATTACCACTCCTATGGAGACAGGTTTACGATTGAGTCTTCATGATGCTGGAGATGCATTTGATGCTGTTCTCTATCAGCAGGCTGTTGGATGCTTGATTTACTTATGCATTACTCGGCCAAATATTCAGTTTGCTGTCTCACAGATGAGCAGGTTTATGCATTGCCCAGGAGTCACGCATTGGAAAGCGGTTAAGCGCATCTTTCGCTACTTGAGTGGTACTCGGCTACTTGGGTTGTTTTATCCCAAGGGGGGATCACTACCGCCAGATTTGCATGCTTCTTCTGACTCAGATTGGGCTGGTTGCTATGACACTCGTGTGTCCACCAGTGGTTTTTGCTTCATGCTTGGTAGCTCATGTATATCTTGGTTGAGCAAGAAGCAACCTACTGTGGCCACTTCGAGTTGTGAGGCTGAGTATAGGGCAGCTTTCACAGCGACTGTTGAGTGTGTGTGGCTCAGACGCCTTATGGCTGATTTGGGTGTTGGCCAGTCTTTTACCACCACCATCTTCACTCACAGTCAGAGCGCATTGGCAGTTGTGAGGAACCCTGTGTTCCATGCTCGCACTAAGCACATTGAGGTGCATTATCACTATGTCAAGGAGAGTTTCTCTGCTGGGGAGATCAGCTTGGCATATGTGCCCACGTAGGAGAACATTGCAGACCTTTTCACGAAGGCTCTGCCTAGGGAGAAGTTTGAAGCTTTCCGCAAAGCTTTGGGCTTACTTCCTTTTGTGGAGTGATTTCCACATAGCTTGGCACTTCCTTATACATGAGATCCAGCTCCATGTTCACCGCATCACTCCCAGGGGGGATTTGTTGATATATTTAGGTAGTGATGTGTGTGAACACTCTAGGACCGTCGGGGCACTTTTTTCCCTCTTTAGGAGTTTTTTTTCCCCCGGCTTGTATATACGCCTATTTCCCTAATGGGCTACTTATCTTTGTACATTCTCTAGTAATACATTCAGTATTGTGTGTTTGTGCTCCAAGCTTCTTCTTCTTCCTTGTGCTGTTCGCGTGCTTCCACAGATGTCTATCTCCAACATTTTACTACTTTATTATCCAATTTTCTATGATGTTGTTCAGGCACTAATGCATATGCCAAACAACCAAAAACATGCAGATGAGCAACAGATGGCTTGTGATCATGCCAAGCCTCATATGGAGTGATAAAGTGCAGTGCTTTAGTGGGACACGTGTTTAGTACATATACTACACACATAATAGCCTCAAGCCAGAAACTATGTGGTAAGGCCTGGCTCTTGACCATACATCTTGCCATCTCCATGAGTGACCTGTTCTTTAATTTAGAAACTCCATTCTCTTGAGGTGTATACCGCACTGTACATTGATGTTTCATCCCACATTGAGCCAGAAATGCATTAAAGTCAGAAGACATGTATTCCCCCCTCGATCAGAATGGAGGGTGCCCATTTTACATGCTCATAGATTTTCAGCCAAAACCAAAAACTGTTTGAAGCACATAAACACTTTGAACTTTGCTTTGAGTGGATATACCCATGCATGCCTGGAAAAATGATCAATGAAATTCACTAAGTAAAGATAGTTTCCAAAAGAAGATGTCTGCATAGGACCCAGACATCACTATGTACAAGCAGTAATTTCTATGTAGTCTGAATTGAACCATCTTTTGGAAAGGAGAAACGCCGCATTTTGTTAAGCTTAGGCAAAGAAGACACCATATCATATTTCTATAGGTGTAGCAAACTAGCAAAATTCAGATAACCAAAGCATGCATGCCATAACTTTGCATCTGACATAGCCTGAGAATGTTGTACTACACATGATGAATCATTCACAGATCTTTCATAATCTATGAGCTTATACAACCCACGACATAAAATGCCAGAAGCAATAATGATATCACCATTTGATAGATCATGAGTTGTACATCTATCATCAAAAAAATTCACAACCAAGCCAATCTTGGCTAATGCAAAAACTGATTATAGATTTTTCTTGATCCCTGGTACAAATAAAGCATCTGACAAAGTGAAAGAACTACCATGAGTAGTAGTCAGATGATCATACCAACTCCCATGACAGGATAAGAGGATATGTCGGCACATGTGACAGTATTCCCTATAGGGGAAGGCTCGAGTGAAGAGAAGAAATTGCGCTACGAGGTAATATGTTTGGTCGCCCCAGTATCGAAGTACCAAACATCGGAGTGTATTGTAGACATGCACTACTCATGAGAAGACGGGTCAAAACTGCAAACAGTAGTAAACGCTCATTCTTCTTCCTGCACAAGATTAGTAGACTTTGTTTTCGGTGTAGAGGCCTCTGCAACAACCATTCCAAGCTCTTTCTTCTTTGCCTCTTTAGCAGCTAGTTTTGGACAATTCTTTTAGATATAATCATTTCCTTTACAGTACTTGCAAAAGAAATTTTGTTTTTCTGATTTCTTCTCATCTTTTTCTTTCGTCCTCAAATGTGCAGCATTTGTAGATTTCTGCTTGCTAGTAGATGAGCTCCATTTACCTTTGCCATTCTAACTAGCCAGGAAAGCTTGATTTACCACACGCATAATAGATATGTTCTCCCTAGACTGATCTTCCTATAACAGAATAGAAACTAACTCCTCAAATGACAAGGCATTTGGATTGCCTTTCATTATCAAATGAAGAGTAGACTATTATAAATCAAGAAGACCATTCAGAACGGTTTGCACAAGTGAGCTATCTAGTATAATGTCATCAACAGAAATCAACTGTTCCTTTAAGTCGATCTTTGTTAGAAAACTGTCCATAGAATCACCTTCATTCATGTGCTCACTTTCCAACTCTTTTCAGAGGTAAGCAACACGAGCCTCATTCCTAGCCTGGTACAATGTGGTAAGTGTATCCCAAGCATCCTTAACTGTTCTGTAGGAGCGAACGTGAGGAATAATGGCATGTTTGATAGACAAGGCTATCAGTGCATGTGCATGAGCATCTCTGCCATCCTAGCAAATTTGCTTTGCAGTAGGTGCAATAGAAATCATAGCACGAATAGGAATTTGCAGAATATCATCATCTTCGACACCATCTCCATCAGCTCCAGCATTTGTATTTGCAGTACTTGTATTCGCAGGTGTAACAAGACGTCTTTCAACAGCGTGCACAATGTTCCATAGTCCTTTTGCAACCAATAAATGTTGCATCTTATAAGCCCAAAATGGGTAGCTAGTACCATCCAACTTATACTCAATAGCCAACATATGGAATACATCATTGCTTTCAGCCATGGCCGGTGACTAAAATACCTTGATGCAAAAAATTGATTGTATCTCAAAAAGTTGAAGAGAACTATCGAGACGAATTCTGCTAAACCTGTAGCAGACTTTGAGATGCTTATACTGTCGAACTAAAGCTGGTAACCTTTGGAACAAAAAGATGAAATAGCCTACACAAGCACTGTGATAGTGCATTCAGAGGGCAAAACGAGCTTAGATCCTGATTTCGACACCATATAGCGAAGCCATTTTGATCTTTGAAACATCTTGAGTATACTCACCAAATTTTGTGCAATTCTGAGACTGCAACCAGAGAGGTGATGACGATGCCCTAGATGGTGGCAACCTGCTCTGATACTGATTGTTGGAGTTAGACGTCTGCAAAAGCATGCGAACAGCACAAGGAAGAAGAAGAAGCTTGGAGCACAACACACAATACTGAATGTATTACCACTAGAATGTACAAAGATAAGTAGCCCATTACGGCAAGAGGAATATATACAAGCGAGGGGAAAAAAACCTCCTAAAGAGGGAAAAAAGTGCCTCGGAAGTCCTAGAGTGTTCACACACATCACTACCTAAATATATCAACAAAGACAAATTATATGAAGGAAATCTAGCGAATCTATTGGAAGATCAAGCTCGAGATGTATCCTTATGTGCTGACATTGGAGAACGTTTGGAGAATGATTTGATGCTAGTTGATAGTGATGTATCCACTTGAACACATGAATTAGATATAATTCATGACTTGTTGACTGAGTTATATGAAGAGACTCCAAGGATGCATGATGCTAAATCAAAGACTATGTCAGCAAATGAACCTATGGAGAATGAAATAGATGTGAATAGTGTTACATTGTTCATGCATGCAAAGATGCATGAAGATGAACTTGCTCATAAAAAAGGAGGACATGCTAATGATGAGTCCTCCAAATAGTGATATGTATGCCGATCGTGATAAGCATGGTGCTAAGCCTAAGGAAACTCTAATTGATGATCAAGATCATTAAATAATTTTGGATGATCCCACTTTGAATGTGCATTTAGAGGTACAAGAGTGATCCTAATCATGGGAATAAGAATGATTTGTTTATTGGGCTTCAATATAATGATATGTATATGAGTGATGTTGCACTCTATGAAAAGATACATTTTGATGTGAATGGAGATTATGATGAGTTCACTCTATATGCTGAAGAAAGGGATCACGAGAAGGAGAATGCAACATTCATTGAAATGTATGAAAAGTATGATATGGGTACATTACCTAATGAAAATCAACAAGAAATGACTAAGTTAAATGGCTACATTGATGAAGATAGATACAAATACTATCCGAGGAGAGAAGATTCAATTGATTCAAATGAATGTGCCGAGATATTTAGACATGATGAAACATTTGAGAAAGAATCGATGACCGAGAAAATGCATGAAGAATGTGGTCTAAGTACATCCTCTGAAGAGAATGAGCACGAAATGATGGGGATGGATGTAGACTTATATGATGGCATTTGGAATAAAGAGGTTGATTGTCATCAAACTACATGCATAGTCCTAGAAAGTGTCAAACTTTTGATGCCTATGACTTGCAGAGGCAAGACTCACTACAACATATCGAGGGAATACCGACGGTCAGTGTACCGACGGTCAGCTGTCAGCGTCGGTATACCCCTCGGAGAATTTGGGAAAGCTGTTTTTTGCCTCGGAAAGACACCGTCGGATGAGCATCAGTATAAGCGCCGGTATACGCAAAGGTATTCTTCTGGAACTAGCGACGCTTATACCGAAGCTCTATTTTTAACCGAGCCCGAACCCAAAATTCGTCATTCTGAGCGTTTTGAATCTGGAGCTTCTCCTTTCGGGTTTGCACGCGCCAACAACAGAGATCTCTGTTTGTCATCCTCTCTCTCTCTCTCTCTCCCTCTCTCCCTCACTTCCCTCTCTCTCTCTCTCCCTCTCTCTCTCTCTCTCCCTCTCTCCCTCCCTTCCCTCTCTCTCTCTCTCCCTCCTTCTCTCTCACTATCTCTCTCTCTCTCTTCCTCTCTCTCTCACTCTCTCTCTCTCCCTCTCTCTCCCTCCTTCTCTCTCTCTCTCTAAACAGACCTCTATCTTTATAGATATGAAGTTTTGGTAAGTAGATCGCACATATTGTAAAACTCTTTTTTCTTTTTCTATGTTTTTTCTTTACTAATATGTTCTTTGTTTGGTTTTGCAAGAGATTTTGAGATCAAATCTTTGGAAATTCGACGAAGAAGAACTTCTAGTGGATTTTGCCGACCGTGATTCAAACAATTCTCTTTCTTTCCCTCTCCTTCCCTCTCTCTCTCTCTCTAAACACACCTCTATTTTCCTAGATCTGATGCTTTGGTAAGTAGATCGCACATATTGTATCACTCTGTTTTTTTTCTTTCTGTTTTTGCTTTTCTAACATCTTCTCTCTTTAGTTTTGGAGGAGATTTTTGAGATCAAATCTTCGGAAATTCAACGAAGGAGAACTTCAAGTGGATTTTGACAACCTTAATTCAAAAATTACATCAATTTAAGTAAGACATATATCACTCCTTTATCTTTCTTTATATTTTTGTTTTCTAACATTGATCTTCTCTCTTTATTTTTGTTTGAGAGAGAGAGAGGGATATGCATATGCATACATACATGCATGCATGTATACATGCATGCATATGTATACATACATGCATGCATATGCATATGTATACATACATGCATGCATATGCATACATACATACATGCATGCATGCATATGAATACATGCATATGCATACATGCATGCATATGCATACATGCATGCATATGCGTATGAATGCATATGCATACATGCATGCATATGCATACATACATGCATGCATATGCATACATACATGCATGCATATGCATACATGCATGCATGGATATGCATGCATGCATATGCATACATGCATGCATGCATGAATATGCATACATACATGCATGCATGCATATGCATGCATGTATGTATGCATATGCATGCATGTATGCATATGCATTCATGTATGCATATGCATGCATGTACATACATGCATGCATATGCATACATGCATGCATATGCATACATACATGCATACATACATGCATACATGCATGCATATGAATACATGCATGCATATGTATACATACATGCATGCATATGCATATGTATACATACATGCATGCATATGCATATGTATACATACATGCATGCATATGCATACATACATACATGCATGCATGCATATGAATACATGCATATGCATACATGCATGCATATGAATGCACGCATGCATATGAATGCATGCATGCATATGCATACATACATGCATGCATATGCATACATACATGCATGCATATGCATGCATGCATATGCATATATACATGCATGCATATGCATACATACATGCATGCATATGCATGCATGCATATGCATGCATGCATATGCATACATGCATGCATGCATGCATGCATATGAATACATGCATACATATGAATACATACATGCATATGAATACATGCATGCATATGCATACATGAATGCATATGCATACATCAATGCATATGCATACATGCATGAATATGCATACATACATACATACATGCGTGCATATGAATGCATGCATGCATATGCATACATACATGCATGCATGCATGCATATGCATACATACATGCATGCATATGCATACATACATACATGCATGCATGTGAATACATGCATGCATGTGAATACATGCATGCATGTGAATACATGCATGCATGTGAATACATGAATGCATATGCATACATGCATGCATATGCATACATGCATGCATATGCATACATGCATGCATATGCATACATACATACATGCGTGCATATGAATGCATGCATGCATATGCATACATACATGCATGCATATGAATACATGCATGCATATGAATACATGCATGCATATGAATACATACATGCATATGAATACATGAATGCATATGCATACATACATACATGCATGCATATGAATGCATGCATGCATATGCATACATACATACATACATGCATATGCATACATGAATGCATATGCATACATGAATGCATATGCATACATGCATGCATATGCATACATGCATGCATATGCATACATACATGCATGCATATGCATGCATACATGCATGCATATGCATACATACATGCATGCATATGCATACATACATGCATGCATATGCATATATACATGCATGCATGCATATGAATACATACATACATGCATGCATATGAATACATGCATGCATATGAATACATGCGTGCATATGAATACATGCGTGCATATGAATACATGCGTGCATATGAATACATGCGTGCATATGCATACATGCATGCATATGCATACGTGCATGCATATGCATACATACATACATGCATGCATATGAATGCATGCATGCATATGAATGCATGCACGCATATGCATACATGCATGCATGCATGCATATGCATACATGCATGCATATGCATACATACATGCATGCATGCATATGCATACATACATGCATGCATATGAATACATGCATGCATATGCATACATGAATGCATATGCATACATGAATGCATATGCATACATGAATGCATATGCATACATGCATGCATATGCATACATACATACATGCATGCATATGAATGCATGCATGCATATGCATACATGCATGCATATGCATACATGCATGCATATGCATACATGCATGCATATGGATACATGCATGCATATGGATACATGCATGCATATGCATACATACATACATGCATGCATATGAATGCATGCATGCATGCATATGAATGCATGCATGCATGCATATGAATGCATGCATGCATATGCATACATACATACATACATGCATATGAATACATGCATGCATATGCATACATGAATGCATATGCATACATGCATGCATATGCATACATGCATGCATATGCATACATGCATGCATATGCATACATGCATGCATATGCATACATACATACATACATACATGCATGCATATGAATGCATGGATGCATATGCATACATGCATGCATATGCATACATACATGCATATGCATACCTACTTTATACTTTTGTATATGTATATGTATACATGAATATATGTATATGTATATGCACAAATACTTTATATTTTTGCATATGTATATGCATACATGAATATATGTATATGTATTATAGATGAATGCATATGTATATGTATACACACATGCATATGCATATGTATATGTACAAGTATGTATACAAGCAAGCATATGCATATGTATATGTATACATGTATGCATATGCATATGCATATGTATACTTGAATGCATATGTATACAAGCTTAAGCATGCATATGCATATGTATATGTACAAGTATGTATACAAGCAAGCATATGCATATGTATATGTATACATGTATGCATATGTATACTTGAATGCATATGTATACAAGCTTAAGCATGCATATGCATACAAGCAAGCATATGCTTACATGAATGCATATGCATACATGAATACATATGCATACATGAATGCATATGCATATGTATACATGAATGCATATGTATACAAGCCTAAGCATGCATATATATACATTGGATGAGATGAGATCTTCATATTGCATCAGATGGGATCTCCACGTACACCTTGGGGTGCACATGATCATGACAAATCGAAGATCTATCATATCGGTAATGGAGCTCCAGTTATGGATGCGGCGGGAAAGTCAATGCGTCAACGAATACGACAACTCTGCTCTATCAAATTCGATCATTTAGTAATGTTAAAATGGACCGAACAGGATAGAGACTCTAAAAATTATATCACACAATGTATATATGAAGAGTACGAGCCAGCACCTGGCAATTCTATTATGAGTTCCGAATGGATACAACATACAGCACGCAAAGTGATGTCGCATCGACGATCGGAAGTTCGCGATGCTTTCAAAGCAGGCTTACCGAAGCCTGTATGGCTAGATGTCGAAGAATGGGAATCGATTCAAGATGAGCATCAACATACTCCTGATCGGTATCGGCAACAGAGAGATGCGGCGGCCACTCGTTTAGATACGGTTGGAACATCGCATTTAGGTAGCGGCAGATACGACAGTATGCGCTACCAATTTGTAAGTATGATGTTAATTATTGAAATTGTTTGTGTTAAGTATATTATGTATATTCATCTAAAATTTTGCATATTTACTATAGGAGTTGGCAGTGGGTTGTCCTCCAACATGAACTGAAGAATCATATGGATATCGACATGGACTGACTGCACTGTTACAAGACTTAGAGGGACGCGGTGCAATCGTCTCATGGGAGAATATTCTTGATTAGGTAAAGTTATATCTTGGTTTCGTGTTTTTAGTTGTTGTTTATAAATGTCATGTTAATTGGTCTTATTTTATACATATGTTTTGTTGCAGGATTGTAGGTGTAAATATTTTGATCAATGCCACAATTTTGTATCACACTCGCATACGACAATGATGAACCACAATTTTGTATTTGATTCCTATATGGAAGTGTTTTGTCACATTGCCACAATTTTGTATTACACTCCTATGTGGCAATGATGTACCATAGTTTTGTATTCCATTCCTATATGGAAGTGCTTTGCCACACTTTGGTACATTTTTCATTTATGGAATATACGACTTTCTGTACATGAATCATTGTTCATTTTTACTCATATAAGTTTATGTTTTGGTTGCCATTAGAGTACATAACACATGTACTCAGTTGGGCAGAGTGTATTGTCTTTTGCTAAACAACATCATGCTGTAGAAAAAGACAACACACTCTGCCCAAAAAAATTGTGCAGGTATGGTCATCGGTATACGCGTCGGTAGCTCCAGTATGGTCGTTGGTATATGCGCCGGTACATCCAGCGGGCCGTCGGTATATGCGTCGGTATTGACGCCGGTATAAGCGTCGGTATTTCTGACGCGTATACCGGCGCTTATACCGGCGCGATATCGGCGCTTTCTTTCCGACGCCTATACCGACTGCTACACCGACGTCACGAAGAAATCCTGCTCGTTCTTTTGCCTCGGTAGCAGCCTCGGTATACCCTCGATATGTTTAGTGACTTTGGTGATATTAAAGATCAATATTTTCTTGATTACGAGGATATGGATTTACTTCAAGGAGAGATGGTTTTGGACCATAATAACGATGAGGAGTTCTTGGAAAGATTAGAGATAGAAGCACATTTGATAATTGCTAACACTCGGATAGAAGGGAATCATGATAGATTCGATGAAAAAAATGAGTATATATTCTTGTGTGAGTATGATGAATACTTTTACTTGATGAGGGGATCTAATGAATCTATTCAAAACTCTTGTTCCAATGAAGACAAAGGTCTTATTCAAGATGATGAAAATAGATAAATTTCCCCAAATAATTTCAAGCATGAAATGGATCAAAATGAATGCTTGAAGGATCTTTTTGATGATTGTTTAAGCACATTAAAATTCAAAAATCTGTACATATGTGCTCTCCATTCATCAAATGAATCACCATATGATGCATTTGAGAGAATCATGAATAAATCAGCTGTGCTCAAATGATTGCATCATGGATTTTCCAATTTTCTAAGAGCTATGTATGACAACCATGCCATCAAGGAATGGATAAGCAAATGAAGCGGCTTGTCCACATACCTAACTTGTTTAGGAATGCTTTTTTGTTTCATGTAGTTCAAAGGTGGCTTCTTTATAAGCATATGTTCTTTGGTGAGCATATATCAAAGGAGGTGGCTTATAGGGAGAAACCTAGTCAATAAGATTTGACAATGCTTAAGAAGGATCTTGTAAAAAAAAATGTATATAACAAATGTTGTTTGCTTTGATTTAAACGTAGATATAAGAAACCAAATAAAAAGAAGAAGACAAGGATTTGGAGTGGAGATGCTTATGATGATGAATACAAGCTTATGATGCTTATGATGATGAATACAAGGATTTGGAGTGGAGATGCTTATGATGAATACAAGCGCCGTGAATCAAATTGTTGAACAATAAATAGGTGAAACACTTCCACTCAAACTTCTTTCCTTCGATGTTGTATGCAAATATGCATTTCATCTTTCATACGATATATGTGCTAGAATTTGTACAAATTCAAGTGAATTAAGTAGATTAAGATTGACCTACAACTATTATGATTGCATGCAATACATGAAAGACCAGAGACTATATGAATATATTAGTTAGTAGACTAGAGATTTTGGGAGCAAAGACCTAGGAAAGTGAAGGCAAGACTTAAACTGAGTGACTATATATGCTAGTATACATGAATGCTTGATGAATGAGAACTCTTTGATTTCTACTTTTGATCCCTCACATGATCCTATCTTTAGATAGATTATGATTCAAATAAGCTTCATATACAAGCTAGCTATATATGTATGTATGTGTGTTGTCCGTTAAGTTGGGAATGTCATTTGATATCTCAATTCAAAAATGTCAAGGCATGTTCTTTCTATACATGTATAGAGTGAAATTATCATTCTATTTGGGTCTCTTCTAGTTTTTTTGGACCAACTTCAGACATAGTAACAAAGGAGACAGTATAACAGAAAGGAAGGAGATACAAAGAACGTCATAGGACTTGCACCTTGAAGGAGGAATTATTAGATGAAAACATCTTTTTAATTTCAAAGCTCCATAAACGAGCTCGTGGGGTTCTCTCAAGAATTTACACATTGAATATCTTGTAGTTCTCCTCCCAGCTGTGTCCAACATACTCTCACATAGACTCACAGATGAATCCTCTATTCCTTCTACCAAGTAAATGCCAAGGGCCTACAAGGATGCGACATGGCATCCATATCATCAATGCCTTATGGATGATCTGCACAAGTGAACTACCTGGAAAGAGTTCATCAGCATAAATCAAATGCTCCTTCAAATCTTTGATCTTTGTAAAAAAATGGTCCATAGAATCTCCTTCATTCATATGCGTACTCTCCAATTATTTTGAGAGATAAGCAACAAGAGCCTCTCCAATCCAAACAAAGTTGGTCTATAGTAGGTGCATCAAGATCCATAACACAAACAAGTAATTGAAGGTCATCATCTTCAACACCATCTACATCACCTTCAGTTACTATATTTGCATGTGTAGTAGGAGGTTTTTCAACACCTTGCATAATATTCCGAAATCCTTTTGCTACCAATATTCAACAAGTATCCAAGTCTTGTTTTTGTGAAATGTATCCATTTTAACTTCTATTTCTTTTGTGAAATGTATCGATTTTAACTTCTATTTCTTCTTCCTATTCACGTTGTCCTTGAATATTTTTTCAATGTAGAAGGTGTTGGAATTTCTTGAACTTCATGGATTAGTGCCTAGGTAACTAAATGGCTTTGCTCTTTTTTTTTTCGTCTCAAGAAACCTTTGGGACTTTCTAGGATACTATAAAGTACTTGCTTGTGAAATGTTCTTTTAAATAACTATGTCCCCCTTTGAAGCATAGAAGGGTAGACTCGAACTCGAATATTGATCTTTGGTGAAGTAGTTAGAATACTCATAAAAACGAAAATTTGCTTTGAGATGATGATTGAATGACTGCCCACATCCTATAATCTATATGACTTGGATTGATCACTCTATCGAATGAGCACATGTTTCTTTGACTTGAAAGATAGCTTGTGTCATTCTTCCTTAGGCACATGAACAAACACATCATTGACAAACATTCTGAAATAGTTAACATTACGATTTCTTCTATAGTGATCCTCAAAAGTTGTTGTAATGTGGAGTGCACTTGTAAAACGTCAATTGACTATGTGCATGTACGTGGGCACATGTTCATAACGTGCACAAATTCAAGGTATGTTTTTGTTATGTTGCATAGTTCTTGCCATCAGCATCGTACTTTGGATCATCCTTTCTGCAACACCATTTTCAGATGTAGTATGAGGCTGCATGACTTGTCGCATGATGTCTTTTTGCTCCAAAAGTTCTTATGATAAGGTTTTATCTCATCCATTGCCCCTTTTTTGATGCCAGTGGGACCATTTTTAATTGTCTACGAACTATTATCTGAGTGATATGTATGGCTTACGAGAAGCTTCATGCTAAGATTTGTCTTTGGATATTACCTCCATCGAACTTTTAACTCTTAAAGATCTTTGGAAAATATATTCGCGCATGCTATTAGTATTGGAGCACAGATGAGGAGAGAAATTTTTTATGCTTGTGGAGCGAATTTTGAATGCGGATTTACGATGCTCCTTGCTTTCGTGTGTGGTGATCGAGAGAAAAAAATAGTCACCTATAATGCCATGGGACAGAAAGAGTCGAACAGAGACAGAGAGAGAGAGAGAAAGAAATCTAGCATACCAAATGTAGCATAGCAAAAAGAGAGAGAGAGGGAGAGAGAGACCAGTCTCGCATACCAAATGTAGCATAGCACACAGAGAGAGAGAGAGAGAGAGAGAGAGAGAGAGAGAAAATTATGCGACATATCCATGGGATGCGCAAGCGGAAGCATTGTTGAACCTCTATGAACTAGTAGTTGAGTTATGTAAGTGTGTGTGTGTGTTGCGAGAAGCTTCATTATAATATTTAACTTTCTACATTCGATGCATTGCAATTTTTGTAAATTAGATTTGGAAGATAAATTTGTGCAAGCTCTTGGTCTTCGACACGTTTGAGGAAAGACATTGTTCATGTTTGCTGAGCGCATTTTGGCATCTCGATTCGAGAATGGAGAGAGAGAAAGATACTCACCTAAAATGGCATGCGAGGGAAAAAGTGAGAGAGAGAGAGACAGAGAGAGAGCAACGTCGTATAGGAGAGAGAGAGAGGAGAGGGAGAGATAGAGAGCAGAAGTACAATATGCCACGTATCTAAAGGAAGGAGGAGCGTCGTATACCTTAAGATGAGTTGAAATGGTCATTATACTTAGAATCCAAGTCACGAGATCGAACAAAATAATTATGGATGAAAATAAAACATAAAGAAGTGCAAAGACATGCAAGACTATTCATAGAGCCATCTAATAGAAAACCCAATTTTCTAAGTATCTTTTATACTATTCACGTAAACCAAATGTGAATAAAGGCATTTTTTTCTATATAGCCCATTCTGTATAGAAAGTTTCCTTTACTTTGAAGAAGACCTCTTGAAAAACTAGTAAATTTTCTTCTTCCCTATTTTCAGCCCTCTTTCTTGCTTCTTGTAGTCTTTTTTTTTTTTTGCGTAAAAATCCTACTTTATAGGGTTATCCAGCGATGGAATGTGTTTCCCCTTAATTTGGGAATGTAATTTGATATCTCCATTCAAAATGCCAAGGCATGTTCTTTCTATGTGGGTCCCTTTTTTATTTTTTAAAAAACTTCAGATGTATAAACAAGGGAGAGAGTACAAGAGAAAGGAAGGAGATACAAAGAAGGTTATAGAACGTGCACCCTTAAAGAGGAAAAATATTAGATGAGAACATCTTTTTAACTTCAAAGCTCCATAGATGAGATCGTGGGGTCCTCTCAAGAGCATACACATAGAATATCTTGTAGTTCTCCTCCCAGCTACGTCCAAGATGCTCTCACATAGTCTCACGAATGAATCCTCTATTCCTTCTACCAAATAAATGTCAAGGACCTACAAAGATGCCACATGGCATCCATATCATGAAGGCCTTAGGGATGATTCACACCAAAGTCTATATAATGTAACATTTTTCTTCCTCATAAAAATATTTTCATCCTCGAAAATGTAGATGAAATGTCCATTGTGGAGTGAACCCCATGTACCACTAATAAACGTTCATGTCTTGTGTGTTTCTTCCCCATATCTTTCCCCTTTAGAAGCTTCATATGAGAACAATTCAAAGGTGGGAAACCATCAGTGCCTACTATCAATGTGACTTGGATGCATGTGAGTGACTATGCATGTTCTTGATTTACTTCAAATGAAGATGATTGAATATTTCATGAATGGTTAAATAAAGGGAAATCAATATGTTTCGTTGCCTCAATGTCAATACCAAACATCTGAGTATACTGGAGACATACACTACTCATGAGAAGATGGGTCATAGTTGCATACAGTAGTAGATGCCCATTCTTCATTCTGAACAAGATTAGCAGACTTTGTTTTAGGCATAGAGGCCTCTACAACAACCATTCCAACTTCTCTCTCCTTTGACTCTTTTGTAGCTAATTTTGGAAAACTCTTTATAACATGATATTTCCATTACAATATTTACAAAAATCTTTTTTCTTTTCTATGTTTTTCTCATATTTGTCTTCCTTCTTCAACTATGGAGCATTAGCAAGTTTCTGCTTACTAGTAGATGAGCTCCATTTACCTTTGCCCTTTTTACTAGCTAGGAAAGCTTGATCTACAACATGCATAATAGACATGTTCTACTTGGACTGATCTTCGCGCAACAAAAAGGATCAAAGAGTAGAAGCAAAACTATGAAATGAATCTAGAAGATTGTTAAGAACTATCCGCTCAAGTGAACTATCCCATGGGGCCCTCCAAATCCCACAATGTAGGGGTAGATCAAACAAATTTAGAGAGTGCTACAAAGAAGGTATATCACCCTCTCCTGCTCTTCATGTGGGGCCCACTTGCTTTTAATCTCTAGGAAAAACACTATATGATGTCAGAAAGGCAAGGGTTTCTTACAATTGGGAATTCTTTTGCTAATAGGAAAAGAGACTTTCCTAACAACCATTCTCTAAGAAGGCTTCTAAAATTGGCAACACACCTCTCCTTCCAGATCTTCGAGAGGGCTTCACCTCTAATTGCATTACACAAAGATGAGGAATAACCAATTGCTTCACCCAACAATGCCTGCTTCCAGAGGATTCATCCCTAAAACTACAAGATATTCTTAAGGGTACGTGAGACCGACATTGACTTTGGGCATGAGAAGAAGAGGTACCCTAAGTCCTTGGTTCCATATAAGCATCTTTTGCACCATGGGGGCAACCCGCAAATTTTGCTAGCCTTTACATTCATCCATATTCCTTGGTGGAGGATTTGCCACATAAGCACCAGCTTTTTTATCTCAATGAGTGGGTGCCAAAGTGAAAGGAACTTAAACTTCCAATGCAAGTTCAACCAATCAAGACACCACTTCCTATTAAGCGTGACATGAAGTTCTAGATTTTTCTTGAATCTTGGAATTTTATCAAGGCTATTGCCATTGATCCTTCTAAGACCTTCATGGTGGGGAGGGTCCTGGTCAATGAGGAGGTGAGTCTTTGAGCATTCCCAAGCGATGAATCTGCTTTGCAAAAGCGTCCATTCTTCATAGTTCACTCTTACATCCGGATCAATGTCCTCAAATCTAATCCACTAGCATGTATCTTGATTCCAGAGATGTTTCGAGAAATAGAAACCTTTTTTCCAAAGTTTCTTAGCTTTATGGACGTTCAATGTCTACGCACCTGTGATGCCCTTGATAGGGAACTAGATTGAATCACTCTCTCTAATACCGGCCATCCATCACCACTACAACATATCGAGGGTATACCGAGGTTGCTACCGAGGCAAATGAACGGGCGTGAATTCTTTGCGACGTCGGTGTTGCAGTCGGTGTAGGCATCGGAACCAAAGCGCCGGTATGGGCACCGGTATAAGCGTCGGTATTTCTGATGCAAATACCGACGTCTACGGTGTACCGGCGCATATACCGACGACCATACTGGACCTACCGATGCGTATACCGACGACCATACATGCACAAATTTTTTTGGACAGAGTGTGTTGTCTTTTGCTAAAGCATGATGTTGTTTAGCAAAAGACAATACACTCTGCCCAACTGAGTACATGTGTTATGTACTCTAATGGCAACAAAAACATAAACTTATATGAACAAAAATGAACAATGATTCATGTATAGAAAGTCGTATATTCCATAAATGAAAAATGTACAAAAGTGTGGCAAAGCACTTACATACAGGAATTGAATACAAAATTATGGTACATCATTGCCACATAGGAGTGTAATACAAAATTGTGGCAATGTGACAAAACACTTCCATATAGGAATCGAATACAAAATTATGGTTCATCATTGTCGTATGCGAGTGTGATACAAAATTGTGGCATTGATCAAAATATTTACACCTACAATCCTGCAACAAAACATATGTATAGAATAAGACCAATTAACATGACATTTATAAAAAACAACTAGAAACACGAAACCAAGATATAATTTTACCTAATCAAGAATATTCTCCCATGAGATGATTGCACCGCATCCCTCTAAGTCTTGTAACAGTGCAGTCAGTCCATGTCGATATCCATACAATTCTTCAGTTTGCGTTGGAGGATGACCCACTGCCAACTCCTATAGTAAATATGCAAAATGTTAGATGAATATACATAATATACTTAACACAAACAACTTCAATAATTAACATCATACTTACAAATTGGTAGTGCATACTGTTGTATCCGCCGCTACCTAAATGCGACGTTCCAACCGTATCTAACCGTGTGGCCGCCGCATCTCTTTGTTGACGATACCGATCAGGAGTATGTTGATGTTCATCCTGAATCGATTCCCATTCTTCGGCATCTAGCCATACAGACTTCGGTAAGCCTGCTTTGAAAGCATCGTGAGCTTCCGATCGTCGATGCGACATCACTTCGCGTGCTGTATGTTGTATCCGATCGGAACTCACAACATGATTGCCAAGTGCTGGCCGGTACTCTTCATATATGCATTGTGTGATATGATTTTTAGAGTCTCTATCCTGTTCGGCCCATTTTAACATTATTGAATGACCGAATTTGATAGAGCAGAGTTGTCGTATACGTTGTCGCATTGACTTCCCCGCTGCATCCATAACTGGAGCTCCATTACGAATATGATATATCTTCGACTCATCATGATCATGTGCACCCCAAGGTGTACGTGGAGATCCCATCTGATGCAATATGAAGATCTCATCTCATCCAATGTATATATATGCATGCTTAAGCTTGTATACATATGCATTCATTTATACATATGCATTCATGTATGCATATGCATTCATGTATGCATATGCATTCATGTATGCATATGCATTCATGTATGCATATGCATTCATGTATGCATATGCTTGCTTGTATGCATATGCATGCTTAAGCTTTTATACATATGCATTCATGTATACATATGCATATGCATATGCATACATGTATACATATACATATGCATATGCTTGTTTGTATACATACATGTACATATACATTTATGTATATGCATACATGTATGCATATGCATACATGTATACATATACATATACATATGCATATGCTTGCTTGTATATACATATACATATGCATATGCTTGCTTGTATGCATATGCATGCTTAAGCTTGTATGCATATGCTTGCTTGTATACATACATGTACATATACATGTATGTATATGCTTGCTTGCTTACATATGCATATGCATGCTTAAGCTTGCTTGCTTACATATGCATATGCATGATGTAGCATGTAAGCATATGCATATGCATGCTTAAGCATGTATGCATATGCATATGCATGCTTAAGCATGTATGCATATGCATGCTTAAGCATGTATGCATATGCATGCATGTATGCATATGCATTCATGTATCCATGTGCATGTATGTATGCATATGCATTCATGTATGTATGCATATGCATGCATTCATGTATGCATATGCATGCATTCATGTATGCATATGCATGCATTCATGTATGCATATGCATGCATTCATGTATGCATATGCATGCATTCATGTATGCATATGCATGCATTCATGTATGTCTGCATATGCATTCATGTATGTATGCATATGCATGCATGTATGCATATGCATGCATTCATGTATGCATATGCATGCATTCATGTATGCATATGCATGCATTCATGTATGTATGCATATGCATTCATGTATGTATGCATATGCATTCATGTATGTATGCATATGCATTCATGTATGTATGCATATACATGCATGTATGCATATGCATGCATGTATGCATATGCATGCATGTATGCATATGCATGTATGCATATGCATGCATGTATGCATATTCATGCATGCATGTATGCATATGCATGCATGCATGTATGCATATGCATGCATGTATGCATATGCATGTATGTATGCATATGCATTCATGTATGTATGCATATGCATTCATGTATGCATATGCATGCATGCATGTATGTACGCATATGCATGCATGCATGTATGCATATGCATGCATTCATGTATGTATGCATATGCATGTATGCATATGCATGCATGCATGTATGCATATGCATGTATGCATATGCATGTATGCATATGCATGTATGCATATGCATGCATGCATGTATCCATATGCATGCATGCATGTATGCATATGCATGCATTCATGTATGCATATGCATGTGCATGCATATGCATGCATGCATGTGCATGCATATGCATGCATGCATATGCATACATGCATTCATGCATATGGATACATGTAGATGGATACATATATGCATATGCATGTATCCATATGCATGCATGCATGTATGCATATGCATGCATGCATGTATGCATATGCATGTATCCATATGCATGCATGCATGTATGCATATGCATTCATGTATCCATATGCATGTATGCATATGCATGCATGCATGTAAGCATATGCATGCATGCATGCATATGCATACATGCATGCATGCATATGGATACATGCATATGGATACATGCATATGGATACATATATGCATATGCATGTATCCATATTCATGCATGCATGCATGTATGCATATGCATTCATGTATGCATATGCATTCATGTATCCATATGCATGCATGTATCCATATGCATTCATGTATGCATATGCATGTATCCATATGCATGCATGCATGCATGCATGTATGCATATGCATTCATGTATCCATATGCATGCATGTATGTATGTATATGCAAATGTATGCATGTATGCATGTATGTATGCATGTATGCATGTATGCATGTATGTATGCATGTATGTATGCATGTATACATGTATACATATGCATGCATGCATGCATGTATGCATATGCATGTATCCATATGCATGCATGCATGCATGTATGCATATGCATGCATGCATATGCATGTATGCATGTGCATGCATGCATGCATGCATGTATGCATGTGCATGCATGCATGTATGCATGTGCATGCATGCATGTATGCATGTGCATGCATGCATGTATGTATGTGCATGCATGCATGTATGCATATGCATGCATGTATGCATATGCATATCCCTCTCTCTCTCTCTCACTCTCTCTCTCTCTCAAACAAAAATAAAGAGAGAAGATATTAAAAAAGAAAAATATAAAGAAAGATAAAAGAGCGATATATGTTTTACTTACATTGATGTAATTTTTGAATCAAAGTTGTCAAAATCCACTTGAAATTCTCCTTCGTTGAATTTCCAAAGATTTGATCTCAAAAATCTCTTGCAAAACTAAAGAGAGAAGATATTAGAAAAGCAAAAACATAAAGAAGGAAAACAGAGTGATACAATATGTGCGATCTACTTACCAAAGCGTCAGATCTATAAAAATAGAGGTGTGTTTAGAGAGAGAGAGAGGGAAGGAGAGGGATAAAGATAGAGAGAGAGAATTGTTTGACACGATCGTCAAAATCCACTTGAAGTTCTTCTTCGTCGAATTTCCAAAGAATGCATCCCAAAATCTCTTGCAAAACCAAACAAAGAACATATTAGTAGAGAAAAAACATAGAAAAAGAAAAGAGAGAGAGAGAGAGGGAGAGAGAAAGAGAGAGGGAGAAAGAAAGAGGGAGAGAGACAGAGAGAGAGTGAGAGAGAGAGAGAGGGAGAGAGAGAGAGAAAGAGAGGGAGAGAGAGAGAGAGAGATAGTGAGAGAGAGGGAGGGAGAGAGAGAGGGAGAGAGAGAGAGAGAGGGAAGGGAGGGAGAAAGGGAGAGAGAGAGAGAGGATGACAAACAGAGTTCTGATGTTGGTGCGTGCGAACCCGAAAGCAGAAGTTCTACATTCAAAACGAGCAGAATGATGAATTTCGAGTTCGGGCCCGGTTAAAAAGGGAGCATCGGTATAAGCATCGGTATACGCGTCGGTATAAGCGTCGGTATTTCCATATATCGACGCATATACCGACGCATATATGGACGCCGTGATTCTGAGGCAATGTAGCCATGATTCCGAGGCAATGCAGCTTTCCCAAATTTGCCGAGGGGTATACCGACGCCGACAGCTGCCCGTCGGTACACTGACCGTCGGTATTCCCTTGATATGTTGTAGTGCACTAATTCTTACTTATCCGAACAAAATCTTTGACCTTGTTCGAGCTCTTCTAGAGTGAGCAAACCAAATCCAAGCCACATGGAGAAACCAAAAAAGGGGAGAAGAGTAGGGTGAGGAAGGCGAGGTCCTTCCAAGATGGGGGGCCCGTACGCTTAAGATCGCTATTATTCCTAAAAATAAGCTTGGTACAAAAGCCTTGACTGTTGCTCCATGTCTTAATTAACCATTTTGTGGCTAAATTGTTGGCCACGCCTTCAATGTTAAGAATGCCAAAACCACCTTGATCGTTTTGGCTAATGCAAGTAGTCCATTTAATTTTGGAGATTCCCCTTCTGTTGCGGTCACCTATCCACAAGAAGTTTCTGCAAACCCTTTCTAGTTTAACAATCTCTTTGTCTTTCGGTCTCCAACAAGAGATAAAGTAAATAGTAGAAGAAATCTAGAACTTGTTAATCACCATGACCCTTCCCGCTAGGTTGATCTACTAATTTGTTGTCGTGTCAGGTTCCATTGGAATGCCTAATAAGCCCACTAGGAATTAGCTGATAGCCTTGGTCAACAAGAAACGGGTGTCTCCTAATCACCTTGAAAGTTTTAGAGTGGTTTATTTAGGCATCTCTAGAAAGGCATTTTTGTCATCAGCAAATAATCTCATGAACATCTCTTCTTGATTGAGACATAGGGAGAGGTCACGAATTAGGTCCAAGCCAGCATAAGGTAGCTAAAACCATCAGTAGCAACAACAAAGAGGAACGGGGCGAAGGGACATCCTTGCTTGATAGATCGTTTAAGTCTAATAGCTTGACCATTGATGTTTATCTGAGCCGAAGCATTTCCCAACAACGTGATACCATCTAAATGAACTTGTGACCAAAACTGAGGTCTTTTAGAGATTGGAGAAGGGAGTCCCACTCAAGCATATCAAAGGCTTTGTTGAAGTCGATCTTAATAAAGACTACATCTTCAACAAATTCTTTAGTGAAATCCAAACCTTACGAGACATCATTTATAGCTTCCAAGATGGACTTGCACTTGATGAAACCTTTTTGATCTTCACTCAACCAATTTTGTAAATGGCTGGAAATTTTATTAGCAATAAATGGCAAGCAATTCTGATCGTGAGGCTCAGGGGGAGAATCTCTATCAGTGATCGAGACGTCTCGAGATGGAAGTGAACAAAGGCTATGCTCAATACCAAATGGGGTTGCGGAAAATGAGAGGTATGCTGAGATATGAAGAAAAAATTCAACAGAAATTCAAGTCTTCATGAAAGGCAAATAATTTTAAATAAATCGAATGTACTTATTTCTCTTTGAAATGAGGCATCGCATTGGGGATGGACATTGGATAAGTAAGATATGGCAAAAATGTTTTCGGCATGTATACATCTACCATCTCTAAGATCGATTGACTGAAAATGGTGGAAGGGGGTTACTTTGACGAGTGTGAATCCTCATCGTATCTCACAATTCTTCGAATCCTTGTACATTACATACAATTCCATACATAATACTCCATGTATGCATGATTTTCCCACCAATCTATGTCAACTTCCTCTCCTTTTGCCTGTCCCAAAATGTATATGTTTTATATTTCAGTCCTGCAAATGATGGCAAGTGATGGAAGGTTGTTTTGGAAAAGTGATACACTTCTGTTCGTCTATGATTTATGAGTTTTCTTGATTGCTTATGGAAAAATATACCCCATAACTCATGCAAGCTAATGTTTGTTCCATGCTCCACCATGCATGCGAATTTGTGTTCCTAAAATATCATTGAAAACGGTTTTGTTTTCCTTAAAAAATAAGAACCTACACTCAAATAAGTACGTGTACTTATAGAAATTGAGTCATAGAGGAATTTTCCTCCTCATCACGTATAAGCTTTGTATTCACCACACAAGGGCATTAATGCCACACGTCGGGTGCTTGCAAAAAAGGCACTTTATTGCTTGTAGTGTAACCCTCCTGCAAGGTTTCTTTACTGTCAGGGATCTTTAGGCCTTTGACGTCGGTGTCCACCTCAAGTTGGTTCCCACCTGGGTAGTCAAACTCATTGTTCATGGCTATCTGGCACCCCCTCATAGAAATCAAAAAGTCTGTCCTCTTATGGCAAATTCTTCATCATGGAATCTGGACCAACCTTAAGGCTAGCAAAATTTGTGGGATCCCTCCCTGGTGCAAACGCTGCTACCGGTCTATCGAAGATGTTTCACACATCTTCTTTACCTGCCCCGACTCCAACAGACTCTGACAGGTGGTTGGAAAGAGAATTAGACTTCAAAAACGGCTCAGTTGGCAGCAAGCCCTGCTGGGAGAAGCGATCGGCTGCTCCGCGACTCTCTGGAACGCCATCAGAGGGGAGGTCCTATGGAAAATCTGGCGGGAAAGATGTGCTTTCAACTTCGGTGACTCCCCTAAGGAGTGGTCAATTGAGAAATCGTTGTTCCTCCTTGGCAAAAGGATTGTCAACTGTAAAAAATCCCCCCCCTTTAGGCATCATCAAGTACTCCTTTTGATCGATAACAAGCTTAAACCCAAGTGGGCCCCACATGAGGGTGATGAGAGGGTAATTAACCTTCTTTGTAATGTCATCTAAGCTCTGTAAAAGCTTCCCCTGCTTTGTGGGATTTGGGGGGTCCCGTGGGCACTAGTCCCCTTCTCTTGTACTTTTCTTTATTCAATTCAAGTCTGGGAGAGTAGGCTAACGCCGAACTTCCTTTATATTAAAAAAAGCACTTTAATTGTAAGAAACTACCCCTTTTTTTAGGAGTCATCAAGTATTCCTTTTGATCAAGAACACACTTTACCCACATGGGCCTCGCTTGAGGGTGATGAGTGGGCGATTAACCTTTTCTTGTAAAACCAGCTACACTCTATAAAAGCTTCCCCTGCTCTATGGGATTCGGAGGATCCCGTGGGCACTAGTCCCCTTCTTTTGTATTTTTCCTTTATTCAATTCAAATCTGGGAGAGTAGGCTAAGACTGAACTTCCTTTATTAAAAAAAAAAGGCGCTCTATAAATTCCATTTCTCTATAAGCATGGCAGAAAGGTATGTCCACGAGTGCCATCGTCTTCTTGTGCATAACCATCTATTCAGTGAATTCATGGGCAGATAAAGGTCTTTGTGGAAAGAGGAATAGTCTTTTGCGCAAGAAAGAATTATTTCAAGCCGTAGACAACCAAGATCTCATAATTAGATGACAACACCCTTTTGACTTCAAAGCTCCACAGACGAGCTCGCGAACGCCTCTCAAAGAACATAAATAAATAATATCTTGTAGTTATCCTCCCAACCGTGTCCAAGATGCTCTCACATAGACTCAAGAATGAATCCTCTCTTCCTTCTACCAAGTTAATGGCAAGTGCCTACAAGGATCTTTTTTCCTTCTACCAAGTAAATGGCAAGTGCCTACAAGGATGCCACATTCCATCCTTATCAACAGGACCTTAGGGATCATTCACGCCCAAAGCCTATATAATGTGATTGAAAACTAATGGGAAAAGCTAAGAAGCTTGAGTGGCTCTTCATTGCATGTGGTTCAAATAAAAGATACATCCACAAAGTCACTTGATGCATGGAGAGAGCCTTATCCTGTTCCACCAACTAAAGGATAACTCAACTTTCTATCTTGCAATGTCTGTTGCAGCCATTTTGGCATAGATTGTGCATCGCCACTACAAATGCATTCCTCATGTAATACGTCATGCTGACTTTCTGCCATATGTGCTTGTACATTTTTTAAATTTTCAGCCATCTTTTGTTGGACACTTTTGGTCATCTTTAGTTGGAATTTCGCAATCATATTTCTTTGCAAATTCTGGGGATTTTTTCCATGTTCAACTAGATTTTTCAAGCTCATTCAAAGGCTCATAAGGTTTAATGAATCCAAATGCTCTTGGAGAACAATGATTCAATACATGCACACATGACCACCTCCATCCAAAACTTATCTAGAAGATGCATCCTTTAACCATGCATCATACCATCTCAAGAAGTAATGCACTTTTCCAAGTTTGCAACCTTCACATGCATGTTTTTCAATGTACTCAAAAGTTCGCGAACCAATAAACTTATCCTTCTTTTGCAATTCAAGCAAACTATTGAAGTTCAAATCACCAAATGATCATGCCATAACTCCATTTCAGCCATAGAATAAGCATGTGTAACAAAGGCATTTGAGGAAATTCTCTTATATGTATCCAAGTGATTCAAGTCATTAAATAATGTCCCAAACATGAAAATAACATCACCATTGTTGAAATCATGAACCATACATTTTATATCAACAAAGTTTTTATGAATTCGGACTAGCAATACTAGGAACCAAAATCAAGTTTTTCTTGATACTGGGTATATATAGTGTGTTGTTGAGAGTAACAATACCTCCATTTGTAATCATAAGCTGAATCTCTCTAGCTACAATAATAGGATAAGAAGATTTGTTGGAAAATACATCCAGTCCATCCTTGGGTGCATCTTTCAAAGTTATAGAAGATCTTTTATAGAAAGTGATATGCTTTGAAGTACTAGTATAATAAAACCAATCTGAATGAGCCTCATTCACAATCATACATGTAGAATGTGATTATGAACCATAATGACATGTAACAACACATGCCAAAACATCGTGAGAAACATTAGCTACATCATTTTTTGCATTAGATATATTCTCAACAATAAAAAAGTTAGATTTTCTCTTCTTTCGAATATGCTTGGCAAAGTTTCTACATTCATCAATGTTATGTACAAACTTTCAACAATAATTGCATCTCCTCTTCTTTGTATATCACCATCAAGAGAGGAGAAAGGGGAACAAGAAGAGTGAGGCTTTGGTTCTGATGAACCGAAAGTTGACCATACTAGCTTTTTCCCTTTTGTATAATAGCAAGTGCTTATGTTCCCTCAAGAAAAAAACTTTGATTTCTCTTCTTACAAATCAAGAGACACAACCTTATCAAAATTATAAATATTTGGATTTCCTTTTGCAACCAAATGAAGACTAGTAGAAAATTTTGAAAATATTTCAACAATTGTTTGAGTAGTATAGAAATGAGTGATGCATCAAGAATGGTCTGATCAATTTTTGCAAATTACTCTTTCATATCCTCGATGCATGTAACATATAAATCCATTGACTCATTTTGATCCATATATAATTCTTCAAGTTACTTTCTCAAGTAACCAAAATGTGCTTCATTATGTATGGCATACGAAGAAGCAAGTGTATTTCAAGCTTGTCTTGAAGTATTGCATGATCAGATGTGTCGAACAATATGTTGGTTCACAAAATGGGAAATCAATGCATGAGATTGAGCAACGGTTCCATCCCATCTACGTTTCTTGTGCATAGATGGAGAAGGTATAGTGAGTGTACTTGACGAAGATTGTGAATCTATGACAACAAGCTGTGTAGTAGAAGAAACACTTGGTTGCTTCTTGACATCTGCCATTATGTTGCATAGTTTCTTTGCAACAAAAACGTGCTTCATCATGAAAGAACACATAAAATATTTGATCCAATTATTTATCATCAAGCATGTCAAACAACTCATTGTTGCTTGCCATTGCAACAAAGAATGCAAAAATAGCAAGATGAACTTCAACAAAGCTATTATGCAAGAATGCAGCTCAGAAACTCATAACTCCAATGGACAATTCAATTACACATGGATTTGAAGGGGGGGAGGGGTAAAACCCTAGCTTACTTGATCAAAATGATCTTGGTGTTCTGAGCTTTGTAGATCTATTCTTCAAAACTGATTAATTTCTCCTATTAAAAAGTGTGCATGGTGATTACACAAAAAAATAACAATTCAAGAAGGATTTGAACTTGCTTTGATACCACTTTTGGGTGTAGGTGAGTGAGGAAGCACAAATAGAAGTACATACAAGATTAAAGAATGAGATCAAAGCACAAAGACACACAATGGTTGAAAGACCTCTTTGTCGATAGATGATCAAGGATATGAGAATGAGTCAAGTGAGAGCTATAACTTACCACCACATATGAGTAAACTAGGTATAGGTCATTACATGGGGAAAAAGCTCTTGACAATGGTAGAGTAAAAAGTGCCCATGTATATGGAAACGGTTCACATAAAAGCTACTCAAGGGACACATAAGTGTAAGAGAGTTTTCAATTGACTTCCAAAAGCTTCTTTTATATGTGAGTTGAGATGATGGATCTACATATGATACAATCATAATAAGGATAAAAACATTGGTTGAGCCTATACCAAGATTATGAATACCTAGAGTGGCATGAGGATAAGCCCAATAATTTTGTTCAAGAACGGATTGGAATCACCTTTCTTATGGGACCTAGTTCTATTTTGTAGATAATTATATGGTATTTTCTCCAACAAGGAAAATCAAGCTTGGTTACCTTGGAACCTTGTACTTTTCTATAATATTATTACCTCAACAAGAAATCCTCATATGCACTTTGGATACATGGTTGATACTAGGTGTTATGGGAGTGACAGGTTGAAAGTTAGGACTATACTAGAGATAGTACACAACTTAAAGATGGATTTCCTACCTTTGTGATGCTCTCTTTTGAGGATTCTTAAGGGGAAGGATATGGGGAAGCACCAAAGAGAGATGACCATGCACATAGGATGCATGGGGTTCAATAAGAGAGATCACTAGATTCTTTTTCTTTTTTACCCATGCCTTTCAAAAGTTGTGAAGAACCGAATTAGAAAGCACAATTGATGGACTCAAGTTATGCAAAAGGCTAATTGGGCCCCCAAAATTTCCAAAAATATCCCACAAATTGGCCTTTTTTATGTAAAATCCCACCTTTAGAATATGTTTGAAAGCGTTTTCTTGTAATTAACTTCATGTTTCTGCACTCCGAGGGCTCCTTGAGCTTGATGATGATTCCCTAATCCTCTACGATTTTACAAGATTTTTTCTGCACTCTACAAATAATCATTTATATTTCTTCTTGTTCACTCTCTATCCTAACCAATTGTTAGTGTTATGTGAGGACTCCATAGCCTCCAAAAACTGAACTAAGAAGTCTAAGAGAACTAACTAGCAAGGCCACACACTAGGAAGAGAGATGTGTTTCCACCCAACCAAGCCCTCCAATATATAGCTCCAAGACCAAGGGGGTAAGTCCTTCTCAAGAGGACGTGTACCTTCCATCACATGGGTCCCTAAGGTGTTCACATGGTTTCCAAGCTTAGGAAATCACATGAAATCACATGGCTTCTAAAAGAAGACTCTTCAAGCTCTCATGTACAAACCAAGTGGCTCGGAGAAGCTTCCAATCAAGCCTAAGGTACTCAACCTTAGAGAATTAACCCTAAGGTTCAAGACCCATCTAAAAGGGGTAAATAAACCTAGAAACCCAAGGGTTCTACCCCTTAGATCCATGTAATATAGAGGAAGTTCGGCAATAGCCTACTCTCCCGGGCTTGAATTAAATTAAGAAACAAAGGTACAATAGAAGGGGACTAGTGCCCACGGGACCCCCCAAATCCCACAAAGCAGGGGAAGCTTGATTGAATCCTAGGTTGCATTACAGAGAAGGTTAATCACCCTCTCATCGCCCTCATGCGGGGCCCACTTGTGTTTGAGCTTGTTGTTGATCAAAAGGAGGACTTGATGGTGCCTGAAGGGGGGGGATTTCTTACTGTTAACAATCCTTTTGCCAAGGAGGAATAGTGATTACCCAATCGACCACTCACTGGGGGGATCGCCGAAGTTGAGAGCACACCTCTCCCGCCAAATTTTCCACAGGACTTCTCCTCTGATGGCGTTCCAGAGTGTCGCAGAGCAGCCGATCACTTCTCCCAAAAGGACTTGTTTCCAACTAAGCTGTTTTTGAAGTCTGATTTTCATTCCAACCATCTGCCAGATTCTGTAGGAGTTGGGGCAAGTAAGGAAGATGTGTGGGACATCTTCGATAGCCCGGTGGCAGCGTTTGCACCAAGGAGGGATCCCACAAAGTTTGCTAGCCTTATGGTTGGTCCAAATTCCTCGATGAAGAATTTTCCATAAGAGGACAGACTTCTTAATCTCTATAAGGGGGTGCCAGATACCCATGAATTTCATGTCCCACCGAAGCCGCGTCCAAGACAGGCACCACTTCTTGTTGAGGCTGATCTGGTGGTCAGCCGTTTCTTTGATGTTCGGGATTTTGAGTAGGCTATTTCCATTGTGCCATTTGAGACCAAGCGAGTTCGGAGTGTCGTGTCCCATGAGAAGGCGAGTCTTGTGACGATCCCATGCGAGGCATCTGCTTTGCAAAGTGTTCCATTCTTCGTAGGAGATGTTTATGCGAGGGTCAATATCCTCGAAGTTGATCCAGCTGTTGGTGTCATGTTTCCAGAGGTGTTTCCATTTTTTGAATCCTTTGTTCCATAACTTCTTGGCATTTTGAATGTTCCACGACTCCACACTCCGGATGCCATGTATCGGAAACCAGATAGAGTCGTTTTGTCTGATTCCGGCCGCCCACTTCCAGTCCTCACTAATTCTTGTGAAGCTTTTGACTTTATTCCATCCCTTCCAAAGGGAGCACACGAGATTGGAGCCTTTCGGGAAGACGGGATCGGGGAGAAAAGCAGGGTCATGATGTCAAGATTCTTCCAGTTCGGGAATCCCATGAGGGCCAACTCATTCTTGTTTCTGAAGATCAGCTTGGCCCACGAGGCCTCCCTATTGCACCAAGCCTTAATCATCCATTTGGCTGCCAGTTTGTTAGCCATACACCCAATGTCCAGGATACCAAGCCCCCCGCTATCTCTAGGGCTAGTGCAGATGGCCCATTTGATTTTAGGCACCCCTCTTCTATTATGATCGCCCGTCCAAAGAAAGTTTCTACAAATACTATTCAGTTTGGACAGGCCTTGCTCATTCGGTCTCCAACAAGAAAGGAAATAGATGGTAGAAGAGAGGAGGAACGTGTTGATAACCATCGCACGCCCAGCGAGATTGATTTGCATACCTCTCCAATAGTTAAGCTTGTTTTCGAGTTTGGCCAACACCCAGTTCCATCGCTGCTCCATAGAGACGCCAAACCCCAAGGGGATTCCAAGAAGTCGAAAGATTTGGCCCTGCGGAATGATTTGACAGCCATGATCAATGAGAAGGCCAGGATGATGTCCCATAATAGCCCTAAAGGCGGTCTTAGAGTGGTTGATTTTGGATCCAGAGGCATCACAAAAGGTAGCAAGACACCTCCAGAAAGTCTCCAGGCTGGTATTATCATTGTGAACGAACGCGTTCATATCATCGGCAAAAAGTCTCATGATGATTTGACTGTGGTCGTGAGGCAGCCGGAGGCCTTTGATATTGCCAGCCTCCACATGATGTGCCACGAGTCTGCTCAACCCCTCAGTGGCGATGGCAAAAAGAAGGGGGGCCAGGGGGCACCCTTGTCTAATAGATCTTCTAAGATGGATCGCCTTCGAAAGTTTGCCGTTAACGTTAATTTGGGTCGTTGCGTTTCCGAGAAGGGTCGCGATCATCTTGGTGAATTTCTGACTACATCCGAGATCTTGGAGCGACTGCAGAATATAGTCCCATTCTAGCCTGTCGTAGGCTTTGTCAAAGTCGATCTTGAGGAAAACCACATCTTGATTAGACTCATTTGCAAATTGAATACCTTCCCAAATATCCATAATGGTTTCCAGGATAGACCTGACTTTGATGAAACATTTTTGGTCCTCACTAAGCCAAGACCTCAGGTGGCACGAGAGTCTGTTGGCAATGACTTTGGTGATGATCTTGTATCCTGTTTGGAGCATCGTAATAGGCCGCCAGTTTTCGATTCTGTTCTTTTCCCCCTTCTTGTGTATCAACTTGATAATTCCATTATTTAGACAAGAAGGAAGAGCACCAAACTTTAGCGCTTCTTGCCAAACCATCCGAAGAGGGGTGGCAACCACCAGCTTGAAGGATTTAAAGAACTCGTTAGTGAGTCCGTCGGGTCCCGGGCTTTTACCGAGAGGGAGGGCATCAATGACCTCAATGATTTCTGATTCAGAGATAGGGGCATGAAGCAGGGAGTGGAGGTTGGGTGGTATCCTCCGGGGGGAAACCCTAGAAATGGCAGCCATACAGTCCCTTCTATGGTGGGAGAGGGGGTTCGAGGTTCCCAGGAGTCTCGTGAAGTGCCCTTCGATGATGCCAAAATTATCTTCTTCCGAATTGCATACATTGCCATGAGGATCTAGCAGTAGGGGGATCGATTCTCTGTTGTGTAATTATACAACATTCTCCCCCCCTTAAAAGCATTTCCGTCCTCGAAAATGAGTGGAGATATATACCTTGGGGTATTCCCCCGTGCTCCATGATCAATCTCAAGGATCATGGCCTTCATCTCTCTAATTTGCCTCTTAATTCAAAAGGGTGATTTCTATCCTCAATGAATTTTTTAAAGAGGAGAATCCATGTGTGGTCTGATTCCCTACCCCAATCATTCAAACTTCCATCTAATTTTGCATATGAAAAAGAGCTGGGTTGAATGCAAAACAGAGAAAGAATGAAAAAGTGGATAAGAATATCTCTGCCTATTTCCTTGTTTAAGCCATGTGCTATCTGGCTCTCCATAGCTTAAACATGTGAATTAGGTGGATGCAAAGTGACTTCAGCTAAATTACAACCTTGGTCCATTGCTTTGCACTACTTGTGCATGGACCTAGCAAAATGGATGAATGCCACTTAAGGTTTCCTTATCAGATTCATCTCTCAAGTTAGAATCCAACTTGATCTAAAAGGAAGATGAATCTTACATAATCCCTGCCCAAATTACTCTCTTTTAGTGAATTGGGTGAACTTTCTTGTTTGCAATTCGTCTCTAATAAATCTAAATAGAGGGAAATTTCATTATATGATCCCTACCTAACCAATAGGATGGTAAAGGTGGATTATTTAGTTTTTACATGAATATAACATCCTCTTTATCTTGAGAGAGAATATGAATAGCTTACCAAAAGTGGATTCAATGTTCTTTTCAAAACTTTACGTAGTTTTGAGAATCCAATTTAACGAACTAGAATCCATAGGGACTAATCTAATTATTGTAAACTCTAGTCGATTGAAACCTATTTTTACTTATTATTCCAAAAAGATTAAGATCTTTATAACTATGTTGCAAGATGGGAACTCATATTGTAAAAGATCGTGTTATCTTTAAGGTCATAAGTAAAAATAGATTATTCCAATCAGTTCTTCACTGCTTAATCCTTACGGGTCTTTAGTTGGATCTCAAACCTTAAAGGTCTTCTTGATCCTTCTAAATTTCTCTCCCTTATCTTCTCGATCTATTAAAGATGTCCTATGTTGACATCGTAACTATATCTTTCTTATTCTTTAATTGACTTGAAATATCGAGTATCCAAACGATGATCTTTCTAAGATTTCTTTCAGGCTTGATCTAAGATCATTTTTATGATCTTTGAATTTCAAGTCATTCTTTGGGATAAAGCTTTTAGAGCTTCATTCTTTGGAGTTTACCTTCAGACTCAAAAAATGTGATCCTCTCCTTATTTCTAACTCTCCTTCAACTTTTATCTATTTCTTGCATATCTTTTACCTTTCAATACCCTATTCGGTCTTTTCAAGGCATAAGATGCAAGTTCTTGGGGACTTTCTCCCCTCCTTAAGAGTTTTCGTCCTCGAAAACTACTTGAGAGTAAATTGAAAATTGTGCTCTTTCAAAAGTATTTGAAAAAGTTTATTTTCAATCTTTTATTGTCCTTCCTAGTTAAATAAACTATTCAGAGCTTCTTGCTTTCTCTTCTCTAAGCTTACATAACAAATGCACCAAGGTTCAAGATTTGAAATAGCTCTAGATTCGATGTCCCATACCATCGAATCAACTTCAGTGGTAAGGTAAGCCTAGATGTCCCATACCATCCAACTTATACTTGCACTTAAGTAAAGGTAACTTTAGCTTGAATTTTGGGATCAAACCTTTTTCTAATTAAGTAAGATCTATTACTTCTTGGACTTGTAAGTGTTATTTCCATTGTAGACCATATATATTGCTTATGCTACAATGGACTTTCAACTTACCAAGTCTCAATTGCAACTTGATTAGACTAGTCTCAAAAAGTTGGCTTTTCAATTATTGCTAGATATACTTTGCAAGATCCCTTTGATGTCACTTGATGATAGAGCTAGTTTATATCAAAACTAGATATCACTTATGACATAATGAGTAATCTTAGAAAGAATAGTTGACTTGTCAATCAAATCTCTAAGTTGAAATTGATGGTAATTCCATTTACTATAAAGTCCTTTATTTCTAGGACTTTAGAAAATGGTATTTAGGGTTTATTACAACCCTTGAGTTTTACCTTCTCTTCATGCCTTGCATTTGCTTGGAAGAATAATGTAAAGCTTCAAATAGTTCTATAGTTTTTTCAAACAAAGAACTTTTCTTGAACAGAAAGCACTAATACTTTTGATCTTCCAAAACTAAGATTCTGTTATACCCTATTTTCTCTTCCTTAGAGCTTTGAGAAGATAGTGCTCTAAGTTACCACCATTGTACCATGGTTTTAAGAGAGAAAATTTTTGTATTACTACCTTAAGTCTATGGCCTTGCTGATTAGGCATGCCATGGGCTTTTATGAAATTTAAAATTCAGTAAGAGGCATTTTAAGCTTAACATATTTTCAAGAAGTTAGGATAATTTGGCTTTTAATTACTAAGCCAAACATAAAGAATTTAAATGGTTTATAGTGGCCAATTGGCCTCATCATCATTCTTCCTAGAAACCAATAAAATCAAATCCTATTTAAACTTAACTTTAAGAACTTAATCTCCCTCTTAACTTAAAAACCCATGTAACATGTTCCATGTACATAGTGCTTACAAGACGTTTGCACCTTTATTGGAAAAGGTGTAGCATGCATAAGGTTCAAAATTTGAACCCCTCCTTAAAGCATGCAAAAGTTCCGAATTGAAACTTTTCTTTTCATCCATGCGATGGTACAAAATTTTGCATGCAACTTTGTATATGCACGTTGCAACAATGCATTAAATGCACTCTTCCAAATGATAACCATATCTATGCACATCCAATCTTTTCTTTTCCAAAACCATATGAGCTTGATGCATAGTGTAATTGATGTCCATGATCAATTGTCTATGTGACCAAACATACTAGGCCACTTGTATCTATGCATTCACTTATGAGTTCCTTTCTATGTCAGCATGGCCTACATGCTCCATGGTTTAAAAGGAAAAGAAAAGAGTGTAGATACTTATCTGGAAATTAAGCTCATCCATCCCTTGATGTCATATACGTTCTTCCATGGTGAAGTTGGTATAAAACCTTCAACCTCTTCCATTGTGGCCGATGGGCTATCTGGTTAGCACACATGTTTCTTGTTGCAGGGACCCGAGTTTGAAACTCGATAGAATATGGAATATGCCCTTACCTATGCATTTTATACTTATGGGTGTGCCCGAATGTGAACACCACGTTTTCATTTTATATGATCATACTAAAGGATGCAATATTTATGAATGCTAAAAAGTCATACCCATGCATCCCTTAATCTAGGGGAAGAAAGTTTCCAAATAAATTCATACTTCTATGTAGGAAAGAAACATCTTTTTGCATAGAGTTTTCCCTTCCTCTATGAGGATCAACGTACATGCTACATACATATATGATGAAAATGGAAATTCTTATCCTAAACTCTAAGTAAGTTTCTTGTGCGCTTCTTAAAATGAATTTATTTCTTGTATTTATGCTTGTCTCGTAGTGCATAGCTTTACGAAATAGATGTACTCTTCTAAATTTCTTAAAAGAACACTTGATATGATGCTAAATGCTTTCACTCCTAAAATGATAATAATAACAAAGAATGAAAGAAGCATTAATAAACGACTTCCCTGAATGTCAAGTGATGAAGAGACTCCATGAATTCTTCCTTGTTCCTTTGTCATGCTCCATCAAGACCTTGCTCATTTTGGATGCACGCACAAATAGCTTCTCAAACACGTGGTCTCACTCTTGGGCTACCGACCCCACATATGACTCTCTTCGCCCCATGAGAATAGATATATGTCAAAGAGAATAAACTCCAAGGAATGGAAGAGAAAGGAGAGTAGCGCCTGGCGCTCATCCTCACTTCCCACTATCGGTGGCTTGTTGGAGTCAAGGATCTGCGGAAGCACGCGAACAACAGGAGGAAGAAGAAGAAGCTTGGAGCATAACACACAATACTGTCTGTATTACTAGAGTATGTACAAAGATAAGTAGCCCATTAGGGCAATAGGCGTATATACAAGCCAGGGGAAAAAAACCTCCTAAAGAGGGAAAAAAGTGCCCCGGTGGTCCTAGTGTATTCACACACATCACTACCTAAATATATCAACAAATCCCCCCTGGGAGTGATGCGGTGAACAAGGAGCTGGCACTCATGTATAAGGAAGTGCCAAGCTATGTGGAAATCACTCCACAAAAGGAAGTAAGCCCAAAGCTTTGCGGAAAGCTTCAAACTTCTCCCTAGGCAGAGCCTTCATGAAAAGGTCTGCAATGTTCTCTTGCGTGGGCACATATGCCAAGTTGATCTCCCCAGCAGAGAACCTCTCCCTGACATAGTGATAATGCACCTCAATGTTCTTAGTGCGAGCATGGAACACAGGGTTCCTGGCAACGGCCAATGTGCTCTGACTGTCAGTGAAGATGGTGGTGGCAGAAGACTGGCCAACACCCAAATCAGCCATAAGGCGTCTAAGCCACACACACTCAACAGTCGCTGTGAAAGCTGCCCTATACTCAGCCTCACAACTGGAAGTGGCCACAGTAGGCTGCTTCTTGCTCAACCAAGATATACATGAGCTACCAAGCATGAAGCAAAAACCACTGGTGAACACACGAGTGTCATAGCAACCAGCCCAATCAGAGTCAGAAAAAGCATGCAAATTTGGCGGTAGTGATCCCCCCTTGGGATAAAACAACCCAAGTAGCCGAGTACCACTCAAGTAGCAAAAGATGCTCTTAACCGCCTTCCAATGCGTGACTCCTCGGCAATGCATAAACCTGCTCATCTATGAGACAGCAAACTGAATCTCTGGCTGAGTAATGCATAAGTAAATAAAGCATCCAACAGCCTGCTGATAGAGAACAGCATCAAACGCATCTCCAGCATGATGAAGACTCAATCGTAAACCTGTCTCCATAGGAGTGGCAATAGGCTTACAGTCTTCAAGGCCAAAACGCTGCAATAATGTGTCAATATATTTTGTTTGACACAAAGCCATTCCACCATCAACTTGCATAAACTGAATGCCCAAATAGTGATGCAAATGCCCCAAATGAGACATCTCAAATGAGGCATGCAAATCAGCCTTGAAATCAGCAATATGCTTCTCAATAGGACCAATGAGTAGCATGTCATCAACATAGACAACAATGATCAGAAGCACATCATGAGCACGCTTAACATATAAGGTGCTTTCAGTTCGACTATTCACAAAACCATGTGCAACCAGATAGGCATGTATCTTCTCATACCAAGCACGTGGTGCTTGCTTTAAACCATATAATGCCTTCTTTAACCTGCACACCTGGTTTTCATGCCCTTTCTACACAAAGCCTCGGGGCTGAAAAACATACACTTCTTCATGCAAGTCACCATTTAGAAATGCTGTTTTAATGTCCAACTGATGTACATTCCAACCATGATGGGCTGCAAGTGCACAAATGCTCCGAACAGTAGTCATACGGCATGTAGGTGCAAAGGTCTCATCAAAATCAATGCCTCTTTCCTGCGCATAACCCTTTGCAACAAGCCTAGCCTTATACCTGTCAACTGTACCATCAGGTTTACGCTTCAGCTTGTATACCCACTTAGTGCCAATGGCCTTCTTGCAAGGAGGCAAGTCACATAAAGACCATGTACCATTCTTCATTATAGCATCATATTCAGATTGCATGGCAGCCATCCAATTTTCTGAATTCTATGCTTCATCAAAAGAAATAGGCTCATTCTCATCACAGAGACTAGACACAGCCATAGCATAGCAATCTGATGCAAAGGAGGCACTATGAGAGCCTGAACGAGTACGATATGACAAAGGTGCATCTAATTTGCTGTCACGCAAAGTCTGCACCAGCCATTTTGGCATAGTTTTTGCCTGCTCAATATCAGCTCTCTCATCAACAAGTGCATCATGTAAATCTGCATCAGAAATAAAATGATCTGCATCATCATATGAAACCTGCAAAGGCTGAGAAGTTGCCTCATTAGGACCAGCACTAGACTATCCACCTGTAAAAAGAGGCATCAAGGTATCATACATGTCTTTGGAGCTAAGAGATGTCTCCTTAGTACATGAAAGCAATGGCTGAATAGCATCTTCCACAAAGACAACATCACGGCTAACCAGAATGCGTTTAGTCTGTGGATGATACAGACGATAGCCTTTACTTTCAGAACTGTACCCAACAAAAATACCTTTTACTGCCTTATCATCCAATTTTCTGCGATGTTGCTCAGGCACTAATGCATATGCCAAACAACCAAAAACACGCAGATGAGCAATAGATGGCTTGTGGTCATGCCAAGCCTCATATGGAGTGATAGACTAGAGCGCTTTAGTGGGACACCCGTTAAGTACATATGCTGCACACATGATAGCCTCAAGCTAGAAACTATGTGGTAAAGCCTGACTCTTGACCATACACCTCGCCATCTCCATGAATGACATGTTCTTCCGTTCAGCAACTCCATTCTGTTGAGGTGTATACGGCACTGTACACTGGTGTTTTATCCCACGTTCAGCCAGAAATGCATTAAAATCAGAAGACATATATTCCCCCCCTCGATGAGAACGGAGGGTGTCCATTTTACAGGCTGACAGATTTTCAGCCAAAACCAAAAACTGTTTAAAGCACATGAACACTTCGGACTTTGCTTTGAGTGGATATACCCATGCATGCCTAGAAAAATCATCAATGAAAGTCACGAAGTAAAGGTAATTCCCAAAAGAGGGTGTCTGCATAGGACCACAAACATCACTATGTACAAGCTGCAATTTCTGTGTAGCCCGAACTGAACCATCTTTTGGAAAGGAGGAACGCTGCATTTTGGCCAAAATAGAGCCTTCAGAACAAGTCCATTATGCGTGTTGCAGATCAAGCTTTCCTGGCTAGTCAGAAGGGCAAAGGAAAATGGAGCTCTTCTACTAGTAAGCAGAAATCTGCAAATGCTGCACATTCGAAGAACCAAGATAGAGATGAGAAGAAATTAGAAAAGCAGAAATTGTTTTGCAAGTACTGTAAAGGGAATGATCATATCATAAAGAACTGTCCAAAATTGGCTGCAAAAGAGGCAAAGAAAAAGGAGGCTGGAATGGTTGTTGCAGAAGCCTCTACACCAAAAACAGAGTCTGCTAATCTTGTGCAGGAAGAAGAATGGGCGTTTACTACTGTTTGCAGTTTTTACCCATCTTCTCATGAGCAGTGCATGTCTACAGGGGACTCAGATGTTTGGTACTTTGACTATGGGGCGACCAAACATATTACCTCGCAGCGAAGTTTCTTCTCTTCACTCGAGCCTGCCCCTACAGGAAATACTATCACATGCGCCAACAACTCCTCTTATCCTGTTATGGGAGTTGGTAAGATCATTCTCACTATTGCTGATGGTAGTTCTTTCACCTTGTCAGATGCTTTATTTGTACCAGGGATCAAGAAGAATCTATTATTAGTTTCTGCATTAGCCAAGATTGGCTTGGTTGTGAAATTTGTTGATGACAGATGTACAATTCATGATCTGTCAAATGGCGATGTTATTATTGCTTCTGGCATTTTATGTCGTGGGCTGTATAACCTCATCAGCAAAAATCAACTGTTCCTTCAAATCTTTGATCTTCGTTAGGAAACTGTCCATAGAATCACCTTCATTCATGTGCTCAATCTCCAACTGTTTTCGGAGGTAAGCAACACGAGCCTCATTCCTAGCTTGGTACAATGTGGTAAGTGTATCCCAAGCATCCCTAGCTGTTCTGCAAGAGCGAATATGAGGAATAATGGCACGTTTGATAGACAAGGCTATCAATGCATGTGCCTGGGCATCTCTACCATCCCAACGAATCTGCTCTGCAATAGGTGCAACAGAAACAGTAGCACGAACAAGAATCTGCACAATATCATCTTCGACACCATCTTCATCATCTCTAGCACCTGTATTTGTAGTACCTGTCGTTACAGGTGTAACAGGACGTCTTTCAACACCCTGCACAATGTTCCACAATCCTTTTGCAACCAAAACATGTCGCATCATATAAGCCCATAATGGGTAGTTGGTACCATCCAACTTATCCTCAACAACCAACATATAGAATACATCATTGCTTTCAGCCATGGCCCGTGACTAAAATACCTTGATGCAGAAAATTCATTGTATCTCAAAAAGTTGAATAGAACTGCCCAGACGAGTTCTGCTAGACCTGTAGCAGACTTCGAGATGCTTAAACTGGCGAACAAAACTGGTATATACCTTTGGCACAAAAAGACAAAATAGCCTGCACAAGCGCTGCGATAGTGGGTTCAGAGGCCGAAACGAGCTCTGCCTCTCAAAATCATCTCAGAACTATACTGACAATGAAATCAACCGGCTCTGATACCACTGTTATGTGAGGACTACATAGCCTCCACAAACTGAACTAAGAAGTCTAAGAGAACTAACTAGCAAGGCCACACACTAGGAAGAGAGATGTGTTTCCACCGAACCCACCCCTCCAATATATAGCTCCAAGACCAAGGGAGTAAGTCCTTCTCAAGAGGACATGAGTACCTTCCATCACATGGGTCCCTAAGGTGTTCACATGGTTTCCAAGCTTAGGAAATCACATGAAATCACATGGCTTCTAAAAGAAGACTCTCCAAGCTCTCATGTACAAACCAAGTGGCAGGAGAAGCTTCCAATCAATCGTAAGGTACTCAACCTTAGAGAACTAACCCTAAGGTTCAAGACCCATCTAAAAGGGGTAAATAAACTATAAATCCAAAGGGTTTCACACCTAGAAACCCAAGGGTTCTACCCCTTAGACCCATGTAATTATACAACACTTAGATTTCTGGGAGCTCATGTTTATTGTCTGTTAGTGAGGCTTGCTTGCATGTGTGTGTGTGTGTGTGTATGCATGTGTGTGAGACTCTTTGTATGTGTGTGTGTGTGTGAGAGAGAGAGTGGCTCCTAGCATAATGGTCTCCATACCATCCATTTATCTCTTAGATTGACATTTTGTATGCAGGGATCCATTTCTTGGTTCTAGTTGGTGCATGTGTGGTGCTAATGGTTCTACCTTAAACATTTCTGCACCATTTTTGTGGATGTGTCTTATGAGTCATCGCATTTGGAGGATCGCACTTAGTAAGATAAGCAAGTTGAAGAACGTTTTTCCTTTGTTGGGAGTTGTTTATATTCATTTTCAACCTTATTTCAATAGGAATAGGTAGGTAGGTAGGTAGAAACAACAATTTGTCCCTTTTTTGGGTTAGGTTTCCTTATTTTTCAAGGTCTCCATTATATTTGTAGAATTTTTCATCATCATCATCCCTTTTCTCTATGCATTTCCTTGATTGAAGCCCGTAGGAAGTATTTTCATTTAGAATATATGTGATCAAGCTTTAAAAGTCACTTATATGAAATCATAAGAGAGGAAAGAGTAGAATGCAATGTTGTTTATGAAGAAAATGCATGTCCTCAATTGCATAAGACAATGAACATGTTTTTTATACTTCATACTAGGTTGAGTTCCCTGAATAGATAAGGGAAGCCAAAAGCCTTTTCAAAAGGCATAAGGGGTTTGTACAAGTGTGCATTTTTCATAAAATAAATATTGAAAAAGGGTAAATTTTATTTGCAAAATATTTATATAGGATGTCCCCCATCAAATTCATAGCAGGGACCAAGGGGTAAGTTGAGGAAACAGTTTAGGAGAGAGGATTGGGCAGGTCATAAAAGGATTGGGGAGGTCATAAACCTATAATCCATAGGGTAGAGAAGCACAATGCACTAGGGAGCTTGATGCTTTGACTTTCCTAACTTCAAGGTCACAAAACAAATCAGTCTTAGATAATAGGGGTTGCTCTTAGTTGAAGGAGGCGCTATGACTTCAACCACCAACTCGGAAAGGATGCATAGAAGAAGGTATTGCTACGGAACAAGGAAAGTATAAAGAAGAATCTCTCCATTATAAGTAGTAGTAGAGACATTGCCCGGATTAAGTTTGTGAGCACTAAAGACAAAGGGGAGGAGTATTATTCTTAGGTACATCATTTGATTTTGAGACATCGCCCACAAGTAGAATGCCTAGCAAAGGACATCGCTCAAGTGTGAGGCTTGAGTCTTGGGCCACCGTCAAATCATTTCAAAAGGATGAGCAAACAAAGAATCTGAAGCCAAGAGGAGGGGTAATTCAAAGTGAAGGAAGTCTCTAGAGGTTCAACAACGCAAATACATTCCTCACAATAAAGAATAAACAATGATTATAATATTTGTTCCTCGTGGTACCTATTAAAGCTCAAACACCAAGTAAATAGAGAGACCCACGAACTAATCTCAAAACGTCCTTCCCCAAGTCTTCTCAAAGCTTCACGAGAACACAAATAGCTAATGCACTAAAGGAATCACCCTAACAAAATAGAGACAATGTGTGATATTTGAAAGGATCTAAATGGAAGCCAAAGAGATAAAGAAATTAATTCTTATTCAACTTGTATTTTAATTAAAGAGGAAATAAAATACATTAATAGTCATGCATTCCGTGTCCAAGAGATAATTCCTTTGCCACCCCACAAGTGATGCTAATAGAGACATTATTGGTAGCCAGAGATATCAACCAAAGCATACACATCTTCAACTAGGGTCGAAAGGCTCTAAATAGTGCATTTAAGGTTTGATTATCATCTCGTTCAATGTGCGAGGGCTAATTGACCCCTCAAGAGCGGCCATTATTTGCCTTTGGTTACGTGACAATAGTCTAAACCCGGACTTCATCTACCTTCAAGAGATCAAAATTGATAGGGAGGAATTGCAGAAGAGATTAAAACATATTTCATCGTATCATGCTTGGTTTTCGAGCACACACCCAAGAGGAAATGGTGGATCGGCTATTGGCATTAATAACAAGCGGATTGATAGACTCGTGAGCATCCACGAGGACCAAAATCATCGGTGGATTGGGGCTTCCTATTTCACCATTGTCTCCATGTATGCATCTGATTTCGACTCAGAGAAGATTACCACATGGCATTCTTTGTTCTCTCTTTCCCACAATTCGTGTTGTGTGGGGATTTCAACATGGTTGAAGCTCCCTTTGATAGGTGGGGAAATAGAGGGAGGATTATTGATGGGCAAGAGAAAGAAGTCTGGGACCATATCAAGCTCTTCTTGGATCTCGTCGAAGTTAAAGACGAGATCGGTTTTTCCTGGTGGAATCTCCAATCTATGGTCAATTTAAGGAAAACCAGACTTGATAGAAGCTATGTTACCCAAAATATTATCGATGAGTGGGGATGCCCCTATCTTTCCCAGTAGTGCAACTTTACTATTTTGGATCACTACGTTATTATTCTTACATTTAAGCTGTTGGACGACCTTAAGAAAGCTCCCTGGTTTCATGCCAATGCTGCGACCTTCGCTCTCCCCTCTGTCCAACAGGAGATTGCTTCTACTTGGAAGTCTGCCTTCTCCTCTCTTTCTTCACCAACCAAATGTTGGAGGATCGCTGTTATTGAGACTTGACATATTCTCGTTAGGACCTAGATGATTATTCCTAAGATTCATCAAGTTCGGAGCGAGAATCTCTATCGATGACTTAGAGGTCTGGAGATGGAGATGAATAAAGGCCATTCTCAATACTAGAGTACAGGGCTAGCAATTAGAGTTTATAATATAGGTTAATTGGCAGAATAAAATCTATGATGCATAGTTGCATAATTATTAGGATGTAGGTGAAGTAGAGAAAGAAATGTAAATGGTTAAATGATTCCACATTCGAATTGATCCATTTTTTATGCAACAGAAGTATGAAAGCATAGAATTGTTAATGGCTCAGAAAACATTAAATTTGGACTTGGTTTGATTAACTAGATGTTAGAAAATATAACTATGTTTGTTTCCAGGAATATCTCACATAGGTGTAGGCTTCATTCGTTTTCTTTGTAATTTGAAGGTACATAATAAAAGGTTTGATTCAAAAGCTACATATTTATGCTTACACCACACCAAATTTAATCGTTACCAACTATTCTGATTTTTATACAAATTATGGTTTTGTATAGTAGGTATCATTTCTTCTATCAATTGATGATGTTTTGATATGATGCAAGGTTATTTTTTCCGGAGAGTTGGAAAGGCCTTTTATGTTCAACTCAAGGGATGCTAAATAGAAGATAATTTCAATTTTAGTAGTCACACGAAAAGTACTGGTAGTAGGATATGGAGAAGAATTCCTCTAGATTGTAATACATCATAAGGGACTTGGGGATTGAGTGAGATTGGTTCCATGGATCTAAGAGATATTTCTTTTTTCTGTTGACAAAAGAAGCTCGATGCCAAATGGTATTATCATGATTATTAATTTAGAATGCGATAGTTAAAATACCCAAAGAAGTATATTTTTCATAAACTACAAGTCCTCAAGTTGAGTAATGGAGAGCATCCACAAAGACGTGGTACATCCATCAGGTAAACAAAGATCACATGTTCGTGACTATTGGTGTTATTTTGAAATAATCATCATATTGATCGGATTAGCTATCTTCACCATTGTTTTAAGTCACATAAAGATTATCTTTGCCCAGCCAAAAGTCGAATTTATGATTCCCAAGAAGACATAAATTAGATTTGGATCCAGTTTCTCAAAGGATATTTGTATTGTGAGAACTTTAGACAATGATAAGTTGCATTAGTGATAACAATTCAACTTGATAGTGTTCACATTATCTTGTTTTGATTAATATTGGATTTTCATAAAGATATACACATGTTCACAAGTATTTAACCATAAATTTTAAGATAGTGCTCAAGTAATGAACTATGGCATAGATTAATGATTAATAATTAACATGTTTTGACAGTTAATGATTAATAATTATTAATTAACTAAGATGTATCGATGGACCTTAGTCCTTCCTCTCATAATTTGGCACCATTGATCATAGCATATGGTTGCGAAAGCATTAAATAGGACAAAGAAGAAGAAATACAAAAGTATAGAGATGTAGTTTTGTGGATTGTATCAAGAACCTAGTGGTATGGGATGGTGGGAAGCGGCTTCCATTGAGTACTTTATCTTGATGGCCAAAATAAAACAAAACTCATGATCCAATGGAACACATCAAGAAGCTAATGTCTAGAACTAGGAATTTCTTCAAATATCATCTTAAATGGAAAAATAAATATTCCGATAACATAGTAAAGATTCTATCACTTAGTAAACTTCAAGCATTGAAAGTTAGAGATAAAAAGAGAATCAACCTCTTAGAGCTTAAGGTTAAACTCCACGATTTAAGCTGTAAAGCTTCATTCAAAAAGTATGACTTGAATTTATGGAACATCAAGATGATTTTAAGCCAAGCTTAGAAGAAAGCACAGAAAGATCATCTTTGGAATCTTGGATAATTCAAGTCAATAAGAAAATGAGAAGAATAAGAAAGATCTAGTTATGATGTCAACCTAGGACATCTTAAAAAATTCAAGAGTATGAAGAGAGAGAATTCGTGAAGGATAAATAAACTTTCTATAGTTTGAAGATCTTAAGGATCCATAAAGATTCAATATCAATCAGAAGATCAAAGAATTGGTTGGAATAGTCCAAGCCTATGAATACTTGTGACATTAAAGATATTAAGATCTTTTACACTATGAGCCCTATTTTGGTACATAGCTATAAAGATCTCAATGTTTAAAAAAAAAAAAGTAAAATAGATTTCAACCAATTCAAATCTTCAAAAGCTAGATTGATACATATGTACTTTAGTCTCTTAAAGTGGAATCTCAAAATTAAGTAAAACTTTGAGAACACATTAAGCTCACACCTTAAGTAAGCAATTCAAATTCTTTGTGTAGTAAAAAGTTTAATATCCCTAAGGCTTGATGATATGGATGCCATGTGGCATCTTTGTACGCTCTTGACATTGACTTGGTAGAAGGAATAGAGGACTCATTCATGAGACTATGTGAGAGCATCTTGGAAATGGCTGGGAGGAGAACTACAAGACATTCTATGTATATATGTTCTTGAAAGAACCCCACAAACTCCTCTATGGAGCTTCGAAGTTAAAAGGATTTTGTCATCTAATAGTTTTACTCTTTCAAGGTGCAAGTCCTATGATCTTCCTTGTATCTCTTTCTTTTCCCATGTACTCTCTCCTTCGTTAATATATTTGAAATAGGTTAAAAAAAATTAGAGACCCACATAGAACAATTTGTCACTCTATATATTTATAGAAAGAACATGCCTTGACATTTTGGAGTGGAGATATCAAATTCCATTCCCAAATTAAGCGAGAACGCATTGCATGGACGGTTAACCCTCTGAAGTAGGATTTTCAAGCAAAAAAAAAAGACCACAAGAAGCAAGAAAGAGGGCTCAGAATAGGGAAGAACGAGAATTTACTACTTTGTCAAGAGTTCTTCTTCAAAGTAAATGAAACATTCTATATAGAATGAGCTATATAAAAAAAATGGCCTTAATCACATTTGGTTGACGAGAGTAGTATACAAGAGACTTAGAAAATTGGGTTTTCTATAAGATGGATCTATGAATACTCTAGCATCTTTTTGCACTTCTTGATGTTTTATTTTCATCCATAATTATTTTTTTCAATCTCGTGACTTCGACTCACAACCCGTTCTCTTTAGCTATGTAAAGTCGGGGATTGTAAGGGTCTCTGACCCTTCCCTTGGATATGCATATTTTTATATACACATATAATAACCATTTCAAGTCATCGTATGAGGCTCCTCGTTCCATTCGATACGTGGCATATTCTACTTCTCCTCTCTATCTCTCCCTCTCCTCTCTCTCTTATACAACGTTGACTAATATATATGCTTGATTGGTCTCTCTCTCTCCGACTTTTTCTCTCGCATGGTAATTTAGGTGAGTATCTTTCTCTCTCTCCAACCTCAAATCCAAATGCCAAAAATGCGCTCAGCAAACATAAACAATGTCTTCCAAATCTAATTTACAAAAAATGCAATGCAGCTAATGTACAAAGATAAATCTTAAGCTTCTCGTAACACACACACACACCTCACTGTACACGTGATTTTGATGCTTACGTGTTGTAATACTTAATTATGGATGTCTTTGCATATGTCATTTTGGTAATTTTCTTTTATTTTTGGATAGGTACAGATAAAGAAAGCGCTCGATTACTACAAATGTATGCTTTTGTAAAAGTGATTGTGAAGAATCGACTTTTTCTAAATTTGGTGTCTCGCATATTTCTTTGGGCAGTGATCAGCTCTCCTATAAGAAGATCTACGAATCGAAGAGGTGAGGACCAAGAAATCAGAGAATTACCTTGTGATGGAGAGTGAGAGTGAGGGCGAGAGTGTGATTGAGAGTGCGAGTGTGAATGAGATTATGATAGCTCAGGTGTGGTGAGGAGGTAGAGGCTTCTTCAAGAAGCTATTTTCCAAAGTTATTGTACCCATTGATTCAATCTATAATATCAAAATTCCTCTTTCTGTGAGTCATATTTTTTCTACTCTTTTGCATCATATTTTCTCTTATCTTGTGCAATCTCTACGTTTTTTCTTCTCTCCTCTCTTATTTTTTAGTGATGAGAAGATTGTGATTGAGGATATACTGAGAGTGAGGAAATGTTACAAGAAATGAATGTGTATAAGTAGTACGTGGCGTTCACAAGAGTCCGACTACTTTCTTCTTCCACTATGGACATCTCATTTAAATTTTTGAAGATGAAAATATTTTCGAGGGGAAGAAAAATGTTACATTATATAGACTTTGGGGTGAATCATCCCTTAGGCCTTGATGATATGGATACCGTTTGACATCTTTGTAGGCCCTTGACATTTCCTTGGTACAAGCAATAGAAGCTTCATTCGTGCCAATATGTGAGAGTATCTTGGACAAGACTAGGAGGAGAACTACAAAATATTCTATGTGTATGTTCTTGAGAGAACCCCACGAGCTCGTCTATGGAGCGTCGAAGTTAAAAGGATGTTGATATCTAATAATTTTACTATTTTAGGGTGCAAGTCCTATGAACTTCTTAGTATCTCCTTCTTTTCTCTTGTACTTTGTCCTTTGCTAATATGTCTGAAGTTGGTTCAGAAAAAAATAGAGACCCACATAAAACAATATTTCATTATACATCTATAGAACAATAGAGACCCACATAGAACAATATTTCACTCTATACATCTATAAAAAGAACATGCCTTGACATTTTTGGGTGGAAATATCAAATTACATTCCCAAATTAAGGGAAAACACATTCCATGCACGGAAAACCCTATGAAGTAGGATTTTCAAGCCAAAAAAATACCACAAGAAGCAAGAAAGAGGGCTCAAAATAGGTAAGAACCAAATTTACTAGACTAAAGGAGTCTTCTTCAAAGTAAATGAAACATTTTATATAGAACGAGCTATATAGAAAAAATTGCCTAAATCACATTTGGTTGAAGAGAATAGTATAAAAGACACTTAGAAAATTGAGTTTTCTATTAGATGGATCTATGAATAGTCGTTCTGCACTTTTTTTTTAAATAAAGAAAGTTTGGCCTTAGCCTACTCTCCCGAACTGAATTAATAAAAAGTCCCCTTCTCGTGTACTTTTATTTTTATTAAGTCTTTCTGCACTTCTTCTTGATGATTTATTTTTCGTCCATAATTATTTTCGTCAATCTCGTGACTTGGACTCACAACCCATATTTTTGAGCTATGTAAACTTGGGGACTCGAAGAGTCATGTGACCCTTCGCTTGCATATACATATTTTAATATATACATATAATGACCATTTCAACTTATCATAAGGTGTACCAGGATTCTCGTTCCATTAGATACGTGGCATATTGTACTTCTGCTCTCTATCTCTCTCCTATACAACGTTGACTAACATCCATGCTCGATCGGTCTCTCTCTCTCTCTGCCCGACCTTTTCTCTCGCATGCAATTTCAGGTGAGTCTTTCTCTCTCCATCGTCAAATATAAATGCCAAAATGCGCTCAGTGTCTTTCCTCAAATGTGCTTCAATAACAAGAGCTTGCACAAAAATAATCCAGTAAACGTTGTTTAGCGGATGTACCTTGTATACCTAAGTAGATGACCTGGGTTCAAGTCCTATCTAGGATTGGATGCCTCAAAGTTTCCCAAGATGGATGTCTCTACCTTACCAGGTCGGATGTGTGTGACTTTCCAATTTATTGTACTCTCAAAAAAAAAAGCTTGCACAAATATATCTTCTAAATATAATTTTCAAAAAATGCAATGCAACGAATGTAGATATCTTATGATGAAGCTTCTCGCAACACACACACACGCACCTCACTCAACTATTGGTTCATAGAGATTCAACAATGCTTCCACTTCCGCATCCCATGGATATGTGGCATATTTTACTCTCTCTCTGTCCTACGCTACCTTTGGTATGCTAGATTGGTCTCTCTTTCTCTGCTATGCTACATTTGGTATCCTAAACTGGTCTCTCTCTCCTTCTCTCTCTCCCTCCCTCTCTCTCTCTCTCTGCTATGCTACATTTGGTGTGCTAGATTGGTCTCTCTCTCTCTCTATCTCTCTGTTAGAATCTTTCTCTCCCATGGCGTTAAAGGTTACTAATTTTTTTCACTTTTATCTGAACCTGGTTGTCTTTTCGTAATTTTCAGCGAAATTGGAGACTCTTTTGCCTTTATTACAAGATGTATATATACGATGACAACTAATTGGGATCTCACAGTTGATATCAAATTGAATGAGTCTTGTCTTTTCATTAAATTAGTTATTCGTTCCTATCAATGTACAAAATTTCATAACAATTAGAGTTTATAATATAAGTTAATTGGCAGAATAAAATCTATGTTGCATAGCTTCAGAATTATTAGGATGTAGGTGAAGTAGACAAAGAAATGTAAATTGTTAAATGATCCTACATTCCAATTGATCCATTTTTTATGCAAGAGAAGTATGAAAGCATAGAATTGTTAATGGCTCAGAAAAATGAAATTTGGAGTTGGTTTGACTAACTAGATGTTAGAAAATATAACTATGCTTGTTTCCAGGAATATCTGCACCAAGGTGTAGGCGTCATTCGTTTTCTTTGTAATTTGAAGGTACATAATAAAAGGTTTGATTCAAAAGCTACATATTTAAGCTTTTACCACACGAAATTTTATCATTATCAACTATTCTGATTTTTATACAAATTATGGTTTTGTATTGTAGGTATCATTTCTTCTATTGATTGATGATGTTTAATATGATGCAAGGTTATTTTTTCCGGAGGATATGGAAAGGCCTTTTATGTTGTACTCAAAGGATATTAAATAGAAGATAATTTTAATTTTAGTAGTCACACGAAAATTACTAGTAGTAGGATATGGAGAAGAATTCCTCTAGCTTGTAATAGATCATAAGGGACTTGGGGATTGAGTGAGATTGGTTCCATGGATCTAAGAGATATTTGTGTTTTCTATTGACAAAAGAAGCTCGATGCCAAATGACATTATTATGATTATTAATCTAGATTCCGATAGTTTAAATACCCAAAGAAGTATATTTTTCATAAATTACAAGTCCTCAAGTTGAGTAATGGAGAGCATCCACAAAGAGGTGGTACATCCATCAGGTAAACAGAGATCACATGCTCGTGATTATTAGTGTTGTTTTGAAATAATCATCATATTGATAGGATTAGCTATCTTCACCATTTTTTTAACTCACATAAAGATTATATTTGCCAAGCCAAAAGTCAAATTTTTGATTGCCAAGAGGACATAAATTAGATTTGGATCTAGTTGTGCAAAGAATATTGATGGAGATGATTAATCTCCAAAAGACAAGCTATCCTTGATGTTAGAGCACCTCTATATCAAGAATAACTCAAAAACTCAACCAAGTTTAGAAGAGCAATGCCAAATTATCAAGACTTTAGCTAACTGTGAAGAAAGTCATTACACAGAAAAGTCTACTGCACTTACTTCATCTAGTAACTCATCAAATGTGTAAAGTTTGTGATGAAAGTCTATACAAGGTGCCATCTAAATGGTTTGCACCTTCTCCAAGCTAAAACAATCAATAAATCTTGAGATATGATTCAAACAATGTACCCATGTCTGAAACTGTACTTTTGTATAGTGGATTTTCACACCTGCAACTTCTAATGCATGGTTTTCCCAAAGTAGACCCCATTTATCCAAATGCTTTTAGCCATAGATGGCTTACCTTTCAACTTAGATTTTGACTCCTGATTCATGTAAAAATTTACACTATACAGTGAGATCTGACCAATTCTTTGATCATCGAGATTGCACTTGTTTCAGAGACACTCATCACTTCTTCACATATAAATGTTTCTACACATAATTCTCTCAGCCTATTTATAATTAGGCTCTCAAAGCTTAACATAGATGCACTAACTATGTACTTAGACATCTACAAAAGGATTCGTGAAATGATCAAACAGAGAAAGAGAAATAGAGAAAAGATTGACGCGCAATTCTCAGAAAACTTCTTCTATTCAACTCATCTACATCGGATGGATCATACTCACATAACTCATAATCTACTCCTCTCTATCTCATCTATACTTCATCTCTCTCATATATCACGACCATATACAAGTGTATATATACATATGAGTGTGGATTTGTCATTACTTCAACAATTTGTGAAGTATTTACAAAACTAATGTACATCTGTATATAGACCATCTCTTTCTGAACCTCTACTTCACTTCATGCTCTTAGGCTTCAATCTTTTCTTCATTTTATCACTCCTAAGCTTCATGTAATCATCAATTCTTGATTGTCTTGCTCCAACAGATATTTGTATTGTGAGAACTTTAGACAATGATAAGTTGCATTAGTGATAGTAATTCAACTTGATAGTATTCACATTATCTTGTTTTGATTAGTATTGGATATTCATAAAGATATACACATGTTTACACGTAGTGAACCATAAATTTTAAGATATTCCTCAAGTGATGAACTATGGCATAGATTAATGATTAAGAATTAACATGTTTTGATAGTTAATGATTAATAATTAACAATTAACTAAGGTGTATCAAAGAACCTTAGTCCTTCGTCTCATATTTTGGCACCATTCATCATAGCATATGATTAAGGGAGCATTAAATACGAGAAAGAAGAAGAAATACAAAAGTATAGAGATGCAGTTTTGTGGATTGGATAAAGAACCTAGTGGTATGGGATGGTGAGAAGCGACTTCCATTGAGTAAATTTTTTTTATGGCCAAAAGAAAACGGGACTCATGATCCAATTGGAAGCATCAAGAGGCTAATGTCTAGCAATAGGAATTTCTTCAAATATGATCTAAAAGGGGAAAACAGTAATAGGAATTTCTTCAAATATCATCTAAACGGGGAAAATAAATATTCAGATAGCATAGTAAAGATTCTATCACTTAGTAAACTTCAAGCATTGAAAGTTCGAGATAGAGAGAGAGTCAGCCTCTTGAAGTTTGAAGGTAAACTCCAAGGATTGAAGTTGTAATGCTTCATCCAAAAGGTATGACTTCAATTTATGGAACATAAAGATGATTTTAATCCAAGCTTAGAAGAAAGCACAGAAAGATCATGTTTGGAATCTTCGATAATTCAAGTCAATAAGAAAATGAGAAGCATAAGAAAGATCTAGTTACGATGTCAACCTAGGACATCTTAAACAAATCTAGAGTATGAAGATGGAGAGTTCTTGAAGGAATAACTAAATCTCTATAGGTTGAATATCTAAAGGATCCATGAAGATTCAATATGAATCAGAAGATCAAAGAATTGGTTGGAATAGTCCAAGCCTATGAATACTTGTGACATTAAAGATATTAACGTCGTTTACACAATGAGCGCTATTTTGGGACGTAGTTACAAAGATCTCAATGTTTTTGAAATAACAAGTAAAATAGATTTCAACCAATTCAAATCTTCAAAAGCTAGATTGATAAATATGTGCTTGTCGCTTAAAATGGAATCTCAAAATTAAGTAAAATTTTGAGAACACATTAAGCTCAAACCTTAAGTAAGCAATTCAAATTCTGTGTTTAGTAAAAAGCGTAATATCCCTAAGGCCTGGATGATATGGATGCCATGTAGCATCATTGTAGGCCGTTGAAATTTACTTGGTAGAAGGAATAGAAGACTCATTCATGAGACTACCTGAGAGCATCTTGGAAATGGCTAGGAGGAGAGCTACAAGATATTATATGTATGTGTTCTTGACAGAACCCCACGAGCTTGTTTATGAAGCTTCAAAGCTAAAAGGATTTTGTAATCTAATAATTTTACTCTTTCAGGGTGCAAGTCCTATGACCTTCTTTGTATCTCCTTCTTTTCTCTTGTACTCTCTCCTTTGTTAATATATATGAAGTAGGTTAAAAAAAAAACTAGACACCACATAGAACAATATTTAACTCTATACATCTATAGAAAGAACATGCCTTCACATTTTTGAATGGAGATATCAAACTACATTCCCACATCAATGGAAAACGCATTCCATGGATGGATAACCTTGTGAAGTAGGATTTTCAAGAAAAAAAAAAAGACCACAAGGAGCTCAAAATAGGGGATGAAGAGAACCTATTTAGTTTGTCAAGAGGTATTCGTGAAAGTAAATAAAACATTCTATATAGAATGAGCTTTATAGAAGAAATCGCCTTAATCACATTTGGTTGACGAGAATAGAATACAAGAGTCTTAGAAAATTGGTGTGGATCTATGAATAGTCTTTCCTCTTTTTGCACTCCTTGGTGTTTTATTTTCATCCATAATTATTTTGTTCAATCTCGTGACTTCGACTCACAACCCATGTTTTTTAGCTATGTAAAGTTGGGGATTCTAAGGGTCTCTTACCCTCCCCTTGGATGTACATATTTTTATATACACATATAATGACCATTTCAACTCATCTTAACGTATATGAGGCTCCTGGTTCCATTAGATACGTGGCATATTGTACTTATCGTCTTTATCTCTCCCTCTCTCTCTCTCTCTCTCTCTCTCTTACAACGTTGACTAACATCGGTGCTCGATTGGTCTCTCTCTCTCTCTCTGACTTTTTCTCTCGCATGCTATTTTAGGCGAGTATCTTTTTCTCTCTCCATACTCAAATCCAAATGCCAAAATGCGCTCAGCAAACATAAGCAATGTCTCCCAAATCTAATTTACAAAAAATGCAATGCAACGAATGTAGAAAGATAAATCTTATAATGAAGCTTCTCGTAACACACACACGCACCTCACTCAACTATCGGTTCATAGAGCTTCAACAATGCTTCCACCTCCTCATCCAATGGATATGTGGCATCTCTCTCTCTCTCTCTCTCTCTCTCTCTCTCTCTCTCTCTCTTTGCTATGCTACATTTGGCATGCTAGACAGGTCTCTCTCTCTCTCTCTCTCTCTCTCTGGCATGCTAGACTGGTCTCTCTCTCTCTCTCTGCTATGCTACATTTGGTATGCTAGTTCTCTCTCTCTTTCTCTCTCCGACTTTTTCTATCCCATGGCATTATAGGTGCCTATTGTTTTTCTCTTCATCACCACACACAAAAACAAGGAGCATGTAGATCAAATGGCTCCTTAAATCCGCATTCCACAATTTGCTTCACAAGCATAAACAACTTCTCTCCTCATCTGTCCTCCATTACCAATAGCATGCGCAAATATATTCTCCAAAGATCTTTAAGAGGCAAAAACTCGATGGAGGTAACGTCGGAAGAGAAATCTTAGCATGAAGCTTCTCGTAACCCACACATCTCACTCAGATAATAGTCATAGACAATTAAAAATTGTCCCACTCGCATCGAAAAAGGGGCAATGGATTAGATAAAACGTTATCATAAGACTTTCAAGTATACGGAACATCAAATCGGCTGGAATGAAAAGGAAAACTGAACCAAAGTCATAGTAATAAGTTTGGAAAAAAAGCAATAAGATAGATTTCTCAAAAGGAATTAGGATATCTACATAAAGAGAGAAGTGTACTTTTATATGAACCTAGTCTTTCTTTTGTAACTTTCGGCTAAAGGGAGGACTCTTTTGCCTTTATTATAGGATGCATATGTACGATGACAACTAACTGGGATCTCACATTGGATATCAAATTGAATGATTCTTGTTGTCTCATTAATTTATGTATTTGTTCCTATTGATATGAAAAATTTCATAGCAATTAAAGTTTATAATATGGGTTAATTCCAAGAATAAACTCTATGTTGTATAGTTGCAGAATTCTTAGGATGTAGGTGAAGATGACAAATAAATGTAAATTGTTAAATGATCCTACATTCGAATTGATCCATTTTTTATGCAAGAGAAGTATGAAAGCATAGAATTCTTAATGGCCCAGAAAACATTAAATTTGGAGTTGGCTTGATTAACTAGATGTTAGCAAATGTAAATATGTTTGTTTGCAGGAATGTTTGCACATAGGTGTAGGCTTCGTTCGTTTTCTTCGTAATTTGAAGGTACATAACAAAAGGGGTTGATTAAAAAGGAAATCAAAAGCTACATATTGATGCTTTTACCACATCGAGTGTCATCATATTTAGTGATATTTATATTCACCAAATAGGTAATTTCAATTTTAGTAGCCACAAGAAAAGTAACGTTAGTAGGATTTTGAGAAGAATTTCTCTAGATTGTAATACATCATAAGGGACTTGGGAATTGAGCAAGATTAAGGAACTTCTTTTTTCTATTGACAAAAGAAGTTCGGTGCCAAATGAAATTATTATGATTATTCATTTAGATTCCCATAGTGAAATCACCCGAAGAAGTATATTTTTCACAAATTTCAATCCTCAAGTTGAGTAATGGAGAGCATCCACAAAGAGACGATGCATCCATTAGGTAAACAGAGATCACATTTTTGTGGCTATTAGTGTTATTTAGAAATAATCATCATATTGATAGGATAAGCTATCTTTACCATTGTTTTAGCTCACATAAATATTATCTTTGCCAAGCTAAAAAAAAATCGAATTTATGATTGCCAAGAAGACATAAATTAGATTTGGATCTAGTTGCTCAAAGGATATTCGTGTTATGACACTTTCGACAATAATAAGCTTCATTAGTGATAGCAATTCAACTTGATAGTGTTCATATTATCTTGTTTTGATTAATATTGGATTTTCATCTCACTACTTGATTACATTTCATCTCACTACTTGAAAGTAGTAATTATGGTCTGTTTGACCTAAAGAGTAATGAATTACCACAATAACTGAGTAACAATGATGTACCTCACATGAATCATCAAAGATAAAAGGTGACCAATTTGATCCCTCTAATAGAAATTTTTAGCAACTATTATGGTTATATAAGATATTGAGAAGAACGTTTATGCCAATTCACAATAATAATGAGTAAGGGTCTAAGGGGTAAAACGTTAGACCCATGTATAACTACATGGGTCTAAGGGTCTAAGGTTTTACCCCTTAGACCCATGTATAACTACATGGGTCTAAGGGGTAAAACGTTTGGGTTTTTAGGCATGGAAACTTTGGGATTTAATGTATATTTAATTCTAATTGAAGTTTCCTTAAACCTTAGGGTTAAATTCTCTACGATTTACTTTTAGGCTTAATTAGAAGCTTCTCCTAGCCGCTTCTATGTGAGAGCTTCGAGGATCTTTTTTAGAAGACATGTGATTTCGTAAGCTTGCAAACCATGTGATCACCTTAAGAAACCATATGATGGAAGCTACACTTGTGGTTTAGCTACCCTCTTGGACTTGGAGATATATATTGTAGGTGTTGGTTGGGTGGGAATGTGCATTTCTCTCGCTAGTGTAGACTCTTTAGTTAGTTTAGTTGATTTATTTGTTGAACGAATAGTTCCATACCACAAAAATGGTATGAGGGCTATTTTATTATATAGAGGCTTTCGTTTTTCAATTAGCCTGCTCATGTAAAGGCTTGTGGCGTTGTCTGATAGCTCTTTGGGAGATTTCCTTTATTGGGAAAGCACTATTACACGTGACCTCTCCCTAGGAGAGCCTTAGAAATACCCCACAGGCAATCAAGAGCTCTATCGGGTGGCAGGCAGCCCTCAAGTGGACAAGGAACTTTCTCATGTGTGAAGAGAGTCGAGCAGTGCTGACCACAACTCACCTCTTCCTCTCTCCATGAGATGTTCAAAGTAGATGTGTGATCTTCTATATGTGCTTTTCATAGAATCTAGAATGATTCTCATGTGGGATTCTTAGAACGCGAATGAAGCAAGTGAAGAGCCTTTCGATGCCTCTTATATCTTCCAACTTCTTTCTAGTAAAAGAGATAGCCGCTTTCAAGTTGGATGTATACAAAGACTATGAGAACAATCAGAGCTCGACAGACCCACTCTCTTCCTCTTATCGAATTGCGAGATACATCACTTGCATAAGAACATTTCTAAGTAGTCCAATTCTCTTCACTCAAGCTGCTTAAGAGAGAAGGAAACCCACTAACAAATGTCTAAGAGATCTATGAGGTATAGTCCACATGCTCTTAAGGTTTGAATAGTGAGGAGGAGAGCACCCACGATTACTTCCATATTCCTCTCTTGCTTGAGATAAGAGATTATAAACCTTTCTCTTAAGCAAATAAGAGATGTGACTATCATTAAGAACAAATACAAAAATGAAAAAAAAAAAGCTCAAATTACCTGAAATGTTTTGGAAAGAAGAAATATGCATGGAAAGTTTACACGATCATTTGAATAAACAAAGTTCCAACTTGGAACTTTTGCATAATTTAAGGAGGGGTTTAGTTTCTGAATCTTATGCATGGTAAATCTCAAGGTTTAGTTTCTTGTCATACACTACGTATGCATATGAAATGTATCACATGGGTTTGTGGGATAAGAGGTGGACTAAGTTCATTAAGTTAAGCTTAAATAGGACTCAAATTTTAAGGAATGTAGGAATAATGGTAACAGGGTTAATTGATCACACTGAACCATTAAATTCCTATGTTTTGTTTTAATACATTTAGTAGCGTCCATATTAGTTGAATACATCAGGGTTAAGGTACCTCTTATGAAATCCTAAAATCCATCCAACCCATGGCAAGACTAATCAACAAGGCCAAGGATCAAAGTAACAGTTTTTTTTTTCTCTCTTCTTAAACCACGATGTAATGCTGGCAACATAGCATGACTATTCTCAAGCTCTAGGGAAGAGAAAATATGGAAATTTATAGAATGTTTGAAGAGGGAAGTAGCAATTCATCTCTTCAAAGAAGTTCTCTATTTCAGAGAACAAAGAACTATTCAGAGCTTTATAAAATTCTTCCAAGAAAAAGGAAGATATGAAGAAGAGGTAAAGTAGAGGGATGTAAAACACCTTAAGTACCACTCAATTGAAGGTCTTCTCTCTAAGTGGAATAGGTGGTGCCATCGTCTTTAGATTAAATGTTTGATCGGAAAATCGGTTATTCTTTTGGACTTCAGACATCTCGTCACGTCCATATCCTGTTTGTGAAAAAAGAAAAGCTCTATTATCATATGACATAAGAATATTCGTTCAACGTAGAACTGAAGAAAGGAATATTTGAAAAGAAAGCTTATAATAGTAATTCTTTTCAAGTTACATTGTGACACAAGCACCAGACATGCTCTGCAACAGATATGACACTTACAAGTATAAGAAGTAACAAATTTGACTTGATAAGAATAGTAGAAGTGTTGATCCCAAGGCTAAAGCTAAAGTTACCTTCAATGAAGTGGAAGTGTAAGCCAGTTGATATGGGGCTACTAGGCTTACACTAACACTCAAGTGTGTTCGATGGTATGAGATGCCAGATTTATGAGTAATAAAAGCTTGAACTTATGGATACATATTCAGTAATTTTGGAGAAAATGAGCCAAAAAATCTATAGACAATTCACTTAACCGAGAGGAACAATAAAAGATTCAAATTAAATAAAATCTTTCAAACTCTAATAAAAAGCTAAGCACGATTTCTAGTATGCTCTCATGCAATTTACGAGCGTGAAAACTATTGAAGAAGCGGGGAAAGTACCCAAGACCCCATAACTTATGCTCTAAAAATATAAAATAAGGTATTTCCATGCATTAAAGTTCTTCACACTACTTTTGTTGCATCTTCCAATGTATATGAAGTTCTCAAGGAAGTCTAATTTAAGTGGTGTTTCGTAAACCCTCAAGGCTAAACGAATGTGTAGTGGTTTAGAGAAAGAAATTTGGAAGACCTTTAAAAGCATATCCTAAAGATATATTGATGATTGATGGGATAAAGCAACATAAGTTGTGGATTCCCATAGTGAAAACGTAAAGAAAAAGATTTCTTGAATGAAACATAAAAGTGAGATCCCAAATAAAACGCATGGGTAAAACATTTAGCACGAGATTTGAAAAAGGGATATAATAGAGTTAGACATGTTATTATCTCTCATTTGGATAAAGAAGAGAAGAAAAACCAAACGTCCTAATTAGGGAAAAGATCAAGTCAATCTCTAAGATTTATGAGATTAGTTACATCACCTAAAATGGTTAACCAAATATTATTGAAAATTAAGTAAGATTAGTTATGGTGTCTCCAAGGATGTTAGCCCTTCCTCTCATGATTTGGCACCATTGATCATAGCATATGATTAAGAGAGCATTAAACAGGACAAAGAAGATGCAATATAAAAGCATTAATAAGCTAGATCACTCTGAGACTTTTTGCCGACGATATGAATGTGTTTGTCCACAATGACAACACTAGCTTGGAGACTTTTTGGAGGTGCGTGGATACTTTGTGTGAAGCTTCTAGATCCAAAATCAATCACTCAAAGACCGCTTTCAGAGCCATCATCGGGGTCCAACTTGACCTTCTCTTTGATCATGGCTGCCAAAACATTCACCGAGGCCAAATTTTTCGGCTTCTTGGGATTCCCTTGGGCTTTGGTATCTCGTTGGAACAGCGGTCGAACTGGGTCCTGGCTAGACTCAAGCAAACTAAACTATTAGAGAGGTATGAAAATCAATCTCGTGGGTTGTGCAATGGTTATTAACACATTCCTCATTTCGTCGACTATTTACTTCCTCTCTTGTTGGAGACTGCAAGAGCAAGGGCTGTCCAAATTGGAAAGTATTTATAGAAACTTCCTTTGGACGGGCGACCACAATAGGAGGGGGGTACCTAAAATCAAGTGGTCAATCTGCACTAGCCAAAGAGATAGGGGGGCCTTGGCTTCCTAGACATTGGGTGCATGGCTAACAAATTTGCGGGAAAATGGATGTTAAGGCATGGTGCAATGGGGAGGCATCATGGTCCAAGTTGATCTTCAGAAACAAGAATGAGTTGACTTTTATGGGAGTCTCGAATTGGAAGAATCTTGACATTTTGACCCTTTTGTTTTCCCTAATCCCAGTTTCCCCAAAAGGCTCGAATCTTGTGTGCTCCTTATGGAAGAGTTGGAATAATGTCAAAAGCCTCACAAGAATCAGTGAAGATTGGAAGTGGGAAGCCGATATCAGAAAAAATGACTCCATCTCGTTTCTGATACATGGCATCGAGAATGTGGAATCCTAGAACATTTGGAACGCCAAGAGGATATGGAACAAAGGCTTCAAAAAATGGAAGCATCTTTGGAAACAAGACACCAACGAGTGGATCAACTTCGAGGATGTTGACCCTAGTCTCAACATTACCTATGAAGAATGGAATACTTTGCAAAGCAGACGTCTTGCATGGGACTGCTCTAAAGTTCGTCTTCTCATGGGGCACGATCCGTGGAGCCCGCTTGGTCTCAGATGGCACAATGGTAATTGCCTAATGAAAATCCCGAACATCAAAGATACCATTGATTATCAGGTCTACCTCAACAAGCAGTGGTGCCTGTAGTGGATGCGGCTGTAGTGGGACATGAAGTTCATGGCTATCTGGCACCCTCTCATAGTAATCAAAAAGTTTATCCTGCTTTGGCAAATTCTTCATTGTGAAATTTGGACCAACATAAAGGCTAGCAAAATCTGTGGGGTGCCTCCCTGGTGCAAGTGTTGTTACTAGTCGATTGAAGATGTTCCTCACACCTTGTTTACTTTTCCCAACTCTAAGAGGCTCTAGCAGATTGTTGGAAAGAAAATTAGACTTCAGAAACATATCAGATGGAAACAAGCTCTGTTGTGAGAAGCAATCAGCTGCTTCACGACTCTCTAGAAAGCCATCAAAGGGGAGGTCCTATGGAAGATATGGTGGGAAAGGTGCGCTTATAACTTTGGAGACTCCCCCAAAGAGTTTTTCCTCCTCGGCAAAAGAATCACTAACTGTAAGAAATCCCCCCCCCCCCTTTCAGGCATCATCAGGTACTCCTTCTGATCAACAACAAGCTTAAACCCAAGTGGGCCCCGCACAAGGGTGATGATAGGGTGATTAATCTTCTTTGTAATGACATCTAAACCCTATAAAATCTACCCCTGCTCTGTGGGATTTGGGGGGTCCCATGGGCACTAGTCCCATTCACTTGTACTTTTCTTTTAATTAATACAAGTCTGGGAGAGTAGGCTAACGCCAAACTTCCTTTATTAAAAAAGAAAGTATAGAGATGCAATTTGGTGGATTGGATGAAGAACCGAGTGGCATGGGATGGTGGGAAGTGACTTCCATTGAGTACTTTTTCTTCATGGCCAAAAGAAAAAGGGAATCATTATCCAATAGAGAAAATCAAGAAGATAATGTCTAGAAATAGGTATCTCTTCAACTGTCATCTAAAAGGGAAGAATAAATCTTCCGATAAGATAGTAAAGATTTTATCACTTAGTAAACTTCAAGTATTGAAAGTTAGAGATAAAAAGAGAAACAACCTCTAGGAGTATAAAGGTAAACTCCAAAGATTGGTAAACCTTCATCCAAAATGTATGACTTAAATTTATGGAACATAAAGATGATTTTAAGCCAAGCTTATAAGAAAGCTTAGAAACATCATCTTTGGAATCTTTGATAGTTCAAGTCAATAAGAAAATGTGAAGAATAAGAAAGATCTAGTTACGATGTCAACCTAGGATATCTTTAAAAAATTTAGAGTATGAATAGAGAGAATTCTTGAAGGACCAAGAAAATCGCTATAGTTTGAAGATCTTAAGGATCCATAAAGATTCTATATCAATTAGAAGATCAAAGAATTGGTTGCAGTAGTCCAAGCCTATAAATACTTATGACATTAAAGATATTATGATCTTTTACACACTAAGTCCTATTTCAGACATTGTTATAAAGCTCTCAATGTTTTTGAAATAGCAAGTAAAATAGATTTCAACAAATACGAGTCTAAGGTGGAATTCTGCTCAGTGGAGACATAGATTCATGAGTCTTTGTAACCTCCCCTACAACATCAAGCACTCTTTTGTGATGTGGCTCATGCTTCACCATGGGGTCTGCTGTGGTTGCAAAGCCAACAAATTTGGTATTGAAGATGAATTTTGTATGTTTCGTGGCAATGAGGAGGATGTGTGCATGCCCAAAAGTTTTGGAGTCTCTTGCAACCTTACTGCTAGTAATGGAATATCAACCTTACCTTCAAAGAAACTCTCATATGCTCCAGCAACAAGTTTGATTATGCTATGTGGAATATATGGAGAGGGCACATCCTCTGGTTCATTTGGAGGTCAAGAAATGGTCTCAAAGCTTTGGGGCACAAGAGTATTACAACTATCGGAGATGTCCCCCCGGGAACTTCAGCCTTTCTGAGCATCTCGCCATCACTTCCCCTTGTAAATGGAGGTAGACATTATTACATATGTACTCTAAGAACAGGTTTGAAATGGTTTTCTTATGTACTTAATTCCCTAGCCTAGTCTGATTTTTGTAATCCCTGGTCTGATTTTTGTAATCCATGGTCTTTGTATCAGCTCATTAGCCCTTTACTGGCTTGCTTATCTGATCAAATATGTATAGGTCTTGAGTGAGCTTTTTCGGTGGGGGTGTCCTGCCTATTGTACACTCATACAATTTATCTTTTAATACAAATTTCCTATTTCATTAAAAAAAAACAATTTCAAATCTTTAAAAGCTAGATTGATGTATATGTGCTTTAGTCTCTTAAAGTGAAATCTCAAAATTAAGTAAAATTTTGAGAACACCTTAAGCTCACACCTTAAGTAAGCAATTTGAATTCTCTATCTAGTAAAAAAGGGTATTATCCTCTTAACAAAAATAGATAGATAATCCTCCTCTATCATTCTTATGATTGGATATGGATTATAAACACATTCCTCTCTATTTATATTAATTTTGTATTTGGATTTGAATCTCAAGAAAGAAATCTACCCATTTCACTAAACCAAAGGTACAAAGCATGTGTATATCTAGCAAGATCAATGGAAAGTGATTTGGGTAGTGATTATGAATATGATTGAATTTTTATTTGGATGATGCTGAGATTTAATCAAAAAGATAAATCTAATAAGAAAGTCTTAAAAAGAATAGCTTCTAGCTATCGTATTAGGTTCAAGAAAAAATGGTGCATAGAGATTGAACAAGATAGGAATTTACCTAGAGGCACTTTGGATCCACCAAATTCACATATTTGTGCTATTGCAGCCTAGTTTGCGCATAGTTAAAAAGTAGTGAAATAGGCATGGATGTTCCATTCCACTCTTTTCATTCTTTCCATATCTTGCCCTGAATTCAATTTTTCATGTGCAAAAGTAAATGAGGATTTGAATGACTCAAGTAGGGATCAGACCACTCATGGTTTCCCCTTTTCTAGATTGAGTGGAGATCAGATTCCCTTCTGAACAAAGATATGAAGCATGTAGCAGTTAGAGGTCTGCAGAAGCACGCAAAAAACACAAGGAAGAAGAAGAAGCTTGGAGCACAACACACAATACTAAATGTATTACTAGAGAATGTACAAAGATAAGTAGCCCATTAGGGCAATAGGCATATATACAAGACGGGGGAAAAAGCCTCCTAAAGAGGGAAAAAAATGCTCCGGTGATCCTAGTGTGTTCACACACATGACTACCTAAATATATCAACAAATCCCCCCTAGGAGTAATGCGGTGAACAAGGAGCTAGCACTCATGTATAAGGAAGTGCCAAGCTATGTGGAATCAATCCACAAAAGAAAGTAAGCCCAAAGCTTTGCGGAAAGCTTCAAACTTCTCCCTAGGCAGAGCCTTCATTGAAAGGTCTGCAATGTTCTCTTGCGTGGGCACATATGCCAAGCTAATCTCCCCAACAGAGAACCTCTCCCTAACATAATGATAATACACCTCAATGTGCTTAGTGCGAGCATGGAACAGAGGGTTCCTCGCAACTACCAATGCGCTCTCACTATCAGTGAAGATGGTGGTGGCAGAAGACTCGCCAACACCCGAATCAACCACAAGGCATCTGAGCCACACACACTCAATAGTAGCTCTGAAAGCTGCCCTATACTCAGCCTCACAACTAGAAGTGGAAATAGAAGGCTACTTCTTGCTCAACCAAGATATACAAAAGCTACGAAGCATGAAGCAAAAGCCACTAGTGGACAAATAAGTGGCATAGCAACTAGCCCAGTTAGAGTAAAAAAAAGGATGAAAATCTGGCGGTAGTGATCCCCCCTTGGGATAAAGCAACCCAAGTACCTGAGTACCACTTAAGTAGCAAAAGATGCACTTAACCACCTGCCAATGCTTGACACCTGGGCAACGCATAATCCTGCTCATCTGTGAGACACCAAATTGAATATCTGGCCGACTTATGCATAAGTAAATCAAACATCCAATAGCCTACTGATAGAGAACAACATCAAATGCATATCCAGCATCCTGAAGACTCAATCGTAAACTTGTCTCCATAGGAGTGGCAATAGGCTTACAATCTTCAAGGCCGAAATGCTGCAATAATATGTTGATATATTTTGTTTGACACAAAGCCATTCCACCATCAACATGCATAAACTGAATGCCCAAATAGTGATGCAAATGCCCCAAATCAGACATCTCGAATAAGGCATGTAAATCAGTCTTAAAATCAGCAATATGCCTCTCATGAGGACCAATGAGCAACATGTCATCAACATAAACCACAATGATCAGAAGTACATCATTAGCACGCTTAACATACAAGGTGCTTTCAGTTGGACTATTCTCAAAACCATGTGCAATCAGATAGGCATGTATCTTTTCATACCAAGCACGTGGTACTTGCTTTAAGCCATATAATGCCTTCTTTAACATGCACACCTGCTCCTCATGCCCTTTTTGCACAAAGCCACGGGGCTGAAAAACATACACTTCTTCATGCAAGTCACCATTTAGAAATGTTGTTGTGATATCCAACTGATGTACATTCCAACCATGATGAGCTACAAGTGCACAGATGCTACGAACAGTATTCATTCGGCAAGTAGGTGCAATAGTCTCATAAAAATCAATGCCTCTTTCCTGTGCATAACCCTTTGCAACAAGCCTAGCCTTATACCTGTCAATTGTACCATCAGGCTTATGCTTTAGCTTGTATACCCACTTAGTCCCAATGGCCTTCTTACCAGAAGGCAAGTGACATAAAGACCAAGTACCATTCTTCATTATAGCATCATATTCAGATTGCATAGTAACCATCCAATTTTCTGAATTTTGTGCTTCATCAAACGAAACAGGCTCATTCTCATCGTAGAGACTAGATGCAACCAAAGCATAGCAATCTGATGCAAAAAGGCACTATGAGAGCCTGAACGAGTATAATATGACAAATTTGTTGTCATGCAAAGTCTGCGCCAGCCATTTTTGCATAGTTTTTGCCTGGTCAATATCAGCTCTCTCATCAACAAGTGCATCATGTAAATCTGCATTAGAAATGGAATGATCTGCATCATCACATGAAACCTGCAAAGGCTGAGAAGTTACCTCATTAGAACCAGCACTAGACTGTCCACTTGTAAAAAGAGGAAGTATCACACATGTCTTTCGAGCTAACAGTTGTCTCCTTAGTACATAAAAGCAATGACTAAATAGCATCTTCCACAAAAACAACATCACGGCTAACCAGAATGTGTTTAGTCTGTGGATGATACAGAGGATAGCCTTTACTTTCAGAATTGTACCCAACAAAAATACATTTTACTGCTTTATCATCTAATTTGTGCGATGTTGTTCGGGCACTAATGCATATGCCAAGCAATCAAACACACGTAGATGAGCAACAGATGGTTTGTGATCATGTCAATCCTCATATGGAGTGATAGACTGCAGCACTTTAGTGGGACACCTGTTGAGTACATATGTTGCACACATGACAGCCTTAAGCCAGAATGTGGTAAAGCATGACTCTTAACCATACACCTCACCATCTCCATGAGTGACCTGTTCTTTTGTTGAGAAAATCCATTTTGTTGAGGTGCCCATTTTACATGCTGACAAATTTTCAGCCAAAACCAAATACTGTTTGAAGCACATGAACACTTCAGACTTTGCCTTCAATGGATATACCCATGCATCCTTGGAAAAATCATCGATGAAAGTCATGAAGTAAAGGTAATTTCCAAAAGAATGTGTCTGCATAGCACCACAGACATCACTATGTACAAGCTACAATTTCTGAGTGGCCCAAACTGAACCATCTTTTGGAAAGGAGGAACGCCGCATTTTGCCCAAAATAAAGCCTTCACAAATATCTTTTCCAGGTACCTCAAGTTTGGGCAAAGAGGACACCATTTCAATTTTCTGCAAGCGTAGCAAACTAGCAAAATTCAGATGACCAAAGTGTGCATGCCAAAGCTTTGCATCTGACATTGCCTCATAATCATGTATTGCACATGCCGAATCATTTACAGATCTTTCATAGTCTATGAGCTTATACAGCCCACGACATAAAATGCCAAAAGCAATAATCACGTCGCCATTTGACATATCATGAACTATACATCTGTCATCAAAAAATTTCACAACCAAGCCAATCTTGGCTAGTGCATAAACTGATAACAAAATTTTCTTGATCCCTAGCACAAACAAAGCATCTGACAAAATGAAAGAACTACCATCAACAGTAGTCAAAATGATCCTACTAGTTCCCATAACAGGATAAGAGGAGTTGTTGGCGCATGTAACAGTATTCCCTATAGGGGCAGGCTCGAGTGAAGAGAAGAAACTACACTGTGAGGTTATATGTTTGGTCGCCCCATTGTCAAAGTACCAAACATCTGAGTCTACTGTAGTCATGCACTGCTCATGAGAAGATGGGTCAAAACTGCAAATATTAGTAAACGCCCATTCTTCTTCCTGCACAAAATTAGGAGACTTGTTTTTGATGTAGAGGCCTCTGCAACAACCATTCAAGCCTCTTTCTTCTTTGCCTCTTTAGCAACCAGTTTTGGAAAGTTCTTTATGATATGATCATTTCCTTTATAGTGCTTGCAAAACAATTTTTGCTTTCATGATTTCTTATCATCTTTGTCTTCCCTCTTCGATTGTGCAGAATTAGCAAATTTCTGCTTACTAATTGAAGAGCTCCATTTTCCTTTGCCTTTCTGACTAGCCAGGAAAGCTTGATCTACAACATGCATAATGGGCCTGTTCTACCTGGACTGATCCTCCTGCAGTAGAACAGAGACTAACTCCTCAAATGAGAAGGCATTTGGATTGCCTTTCATCATCAACCGAAGAGTAGAAGCAAAACTCTGATATGAATTGGGAAGACCATTCAGAACGGTCTGCACAAGTGAGCTATCTGGTATAAACTCATCAACAGAAATCAATTGTTCCTTCAAGTCTCTGATCTTTGTTAGAAAACTATCCATAGAATCACCTTCATTCATGTGCTCACTCTCCAACTGTTTCCGGGGGTAAGCAACACGAGCCTCATTCCTAGCTTGGTACAATGTAGTAAGTGTATCCCAAGCATCCTTAGCTATTCTGCAAGAGTGAATGTGAGGAATAATGGCATGTTTGACAGACAGAACTATCAATGCACTTGCCTGGGCATCTCTGCCATCCCAAAAAATTTGCTCTATAGTAGGTGTAGTAGAAACTGTAGCACAAACAGGAATATGCAGGATATGATCATCTTTGACACCTTCTGCCTAAGCTTCAGTAACTGCAGTTGTAACACTTGTAGGTGTGATAGGACGTTTTTCAACACCTTGCACAATGTTCCACAGTCCTTTTGCAACCAATACATGTCGCATCATATAAGCCCACAATGGGTAGTTGGTACCATCCAACTTATCCTCAATAGCCAACATATGAAATACATCACTACTTTCCGCCATGGCCAATAACTAAAATACCTTGATGCAGAAAACTGATTATATTTCAAAAAGTTGAACAGAACTGCCCAGATGAATTTTGCTAAACCTATAGCAGACTTTGAGATGCTTATACTGGCAAACCAAAACTCATATATACCTTTGGCACAAAAGATGAAATAGCCTACACAAGCACTGCGATAGTGCATTCAGAGGCCAAAACACGATGAGTATGCTCATCAAAATTTGTGTGATTCTAAGATTGCAACCTGAGGAGTGTCGACGACACCCTAGATGAAGCGGCGACGTGCTCTAATACCAATTGTTGGAGTTAGATGTCTGCGGAAGCACGCGAACAACACAAGGAAGAAGAAGAAGCCTGGAGCGCAACACACAATATTGAATGTATTACTAGAGAATGTACAAAGATAAGTAGCCCATTGGGGCAATAGGCGTATATACAAGCCGAGGAAAAAAAACTTCTAAAGAGGGAAAAAAGTGCCCCGATGGTCCTAGTGTGTTCACACACATCACTACCTAAATATATCAACAAAGAAGAGAGATGAAGACCATGGTCAATGAGACTCATCATGGGACACAAGGGAATAACCCGAGGTATATATCGTGACTCATTTTGGAGGAGGAAAATTCTTTTCGGGGGAATGCTCTATAACTACATAGGTCTAAGGGGTAGACCCAATGGGTTTCTAGGAGTGAGACCCTTATAAATCATTGTTTATTTACCCCCATTTGAAGGGTCCTTGAACCTTAGGGTTGATTCCTCTAAGGTTGAGTATTGTAAGCTTAATTTGAAGCCTCTCCTAGTCATTTGACTTATGCATGAGAGCTTGGAGGGTCTTCTTTTAGAACACATGTGATTTCTTAAGCTTGGAAACCATGTGATCACCTTAGGGACCCATGTGATGGAAGGTACACATGTCCCTTTGTGGTTTAAGTAACCCCTTGGACTTGAAGCTATATACTCGAGGGATTCATTGCATGGATATTGCATCTCTCTCCCTAGTGTAGACTCTTTAACTAGCTTAGTTGATTTATTTGTGAAGGAACAGTTCCATACCACAATATTACTATCTTAATGGAATAATATGGAAGCATTAAATGATTGTGAACATTATTTACCACCTATCCCAAAACACTTTTGTAGATTATATGGTTTCTTAAAATCGATAATTTTAGATTATGATGTCTTTTGTATTTGAAACAAAGATAGTGATCTTTTCTTTGCATAAGTGCATCATAGGCGTGACTCTGTGATTTCTATTAGGAGGGATACAGACAATAGAGATAATATTATCTATTAGATAGTAGATGCAGTATTATTTGTCAGCTTATTCATGTCTCAATATCAATCACCCTACTTATGTTTTTTTAGTATCCACTTCAAGCACTTAGTTCATGAGCCTAGTCTTTTTTGTTTGATGTAGTCGAGGGACGAAATTTGTTTTCTTTTCGAGGGGGGGGGGGGGGGGGGGGGGGGGTTATTCACATGAAATTAATACTATTGATACAAGAGAGATGGTGGCGAAGTCGATCACTCTCTGTGATGGCCAAGAAGACAAATCTATAGGCAAGGGGCCTAATAATGGAAAGGCAAGATTTTGCACATAAAGATCTTGGGATATAAGGAATTACGTTAAGTAGCACCTAGACTTTATGTGTTTATGAGATGTGCCTCAGATAGGGGATATTTCAGTTATAGTGATTACAAGAGATGACCTATGTGCTTTTCCTATCTAGCTATAGTGATGTGCACATCTAGTCTTTTTTGCTTCAGTATGCCAGACAAGCTGGCATTTTGAGTCTCCATTGCCTATGTGAGTGCAAGAGTATTGCTGAGATATTATTTTTTAATTTGTTTTTCTATGGTTTTACATATTTTCAAATATTTCCATCATAGTAGTGGTGGAAAGTAAGAGTGAAGTTTTACTCATTCAGAACAAGTAGAAACTTATCATATAGAAAGTGGTGGTAATTCCACTATTTGCTCCATTTTCTCAACGCTTCTTCATTTTCTGTAAGAGACATAGATCCATAGTTGGATTGTAACTCAATTTGTATGAGAGACTTTGATTGGATCATAATAGGAAACCCTTTTAGTTATATTTCATCAAAGTAACTAAATCTAGCAGATTGATTTTAGTTCAATGTATGCGGCACTATTTAAAAAACATATTTCCCATTAGTTGTGATGTATCGTTTGTTATATCCCATGAATTATCATCTCATGTGTGTTTGGACAAGGGCTAGTCTAGCCAAGGTCCCGTTTGCTTTTAGACCTCATCAACGGATGTGTTTGTTTTACCTTCAAGATTCATCCATTTAGATTTGGGGCAAAGTAAGATTCTCGAGGAAGTATCGAGGAAGTTCTTAGACCATTAATATTTTATCTTTATAAACTAAGCATTTAGTCAATTATTGAACAAGTACGTGGGAGTTCCACATGAGGCTCGCATTTTTTATGAGCACAATACTTCGGAATACTACATTTGAGTAAGAGATTTCATTACTACATTGTCTTCTTATATTCACGACAACTTCTATATGTTTATGTAAAGTTGTAGGCTATTTCATTTACTACATGGTCTCCTTATTTATGACAAGTTGTAAGCTCTTGAGATAGGGTCTCGATGTGAATGGTAAGAACTAGTGATCAAAGTCTAGGCATAAGCATTCTCAGGATATTCCGAGCACTTGTGATGCACACATAAGGGCTCATTGGGCTTCAGAGGGATTCCTAGAGTATACCCGAGAAAAGGATTACTACTTGTTGGTGTGGATGCTAGATGGAAAAGAGAGATACTAGTGGATCTGTTCTATAAAAAAAATGAGGATAAGAAAAATAATCCTCAAAATATTAAAATCTCAAAACAAGTACTATATACTTCAAAACCCATTAAACTAATCTTAAATGCATCCCTAATCATAATATATGGTAAAAATTCACCTTGCCATTCCATTCCTTATACAAAACTTTTAGAGAAATATATCACGATTCATTCTCACTATATAAGAATGTCACATGAGATTTGAAGGTAGAATGTTTCTAAGATACTTCAAATAAGAAAAATGCTACTTATTGAGGTACCCATGCATGCTTTCATTTCCTTCAGTTGAGTAGATGTAGACTTTACATATATAGCACATAACTTGATATCTTCTAATGAGCTCGAAACGAAAAGCGACTCAAACACTTACCAGCCTACATAGAACTTTGATAGACTCCATCTCTTAATCTATGAAGAGAATCCCCGCTCCATGCATATATCCTTGCAAAAATCTTCAAAACTTCTTTTTAATGAAGAAACAACTGCTAAACTTAGGGGCTTATGTGGAAATTTATTTCACTCTAGGCCTCCATAGAAAGACATACCTTAACATTTTTGCATGGATAGACCTCTATAGAAAGAAAATGTTCCATATCAATAGTCCTGCAAAGAATGTTCCATACAATAGTCCTGCAACAAAGAACATTCATGAAATGAGATAAATTCACATGAGATTTACAGACAACAAGTAAAAATCAAGTTTATAAACTCATCACCTCATCGCAAGTGCTCCCATGAAACGATCGCACCGCGTCCCTCCAAGTCCTCCAATAGTGCAGTCAATCCATGACGATATCCATAATCCTCCTCCATTGGTGCTGGAGGACACCCCATTGCCAGCTCCTACAACATATATACAAAACATTAGATGATTATACATGAGAAGCTTAACACAAACAAATTAAATAAATCAGATGGTACTTACAAACTCATGATGCATCATGTCATATCTGGTGTGCTAGTTGTGAATCATATCCCACTCCTCAGCATCTAATCATACAGGCTTTGGTAGGCCTGCTCTAAAAGCATCACAAGCCTCGGATCGTCGATGGGACATAACTTCATGTGCGGTGTGCAGAATCCACTCTGAACTAACAAGAGGCTACCCATCAGCTGGTCGGAACTCCTTATAAATCATCTATGTGATATAATTCTTCTGATCTTTATCGTGTTCACTTCATTTCAACATGATAGAGTGTCGAAGTTGTTGTATACATGCACGCATTGCTTTTTCGGCTGCATCCATCATCGGAGCTCCATCTCGGATACTATACACCTTGGAGTCATCATGGTCATGAGCACCCCATGGTGTACGTGGTGTTCCATGTGGTGTACCACATGGAATACCTACATCTGAGGTACTTGTTCTAGGAGTAGAAGTGTGCGACACAACGTCCGTTGCACTGCCTCCACAACAGTTGCCTCCTCCAGACCTACTTGTACACTTCCTTCGAGATACACACAAGAACAAGTACTCCTTCAATGAACAATGAGAGAGAGAGAGAATGAATATATAGATTGAACTAAGAAACATACATATAGTATGCTACTATCACTCCATTTGAGTGTAGGAGTATAGATAACACTTAAGCTACAAAATATGAAGATTAATATTAGTCCTACAATGAAGATGAGGACTAGATTGGACACTCCTATGAGTAGAGGAGCTCAAGCAGGTAGTGGGCTGCTCTTATCTTTATATAGACCGTAGAGAATGGCTCTTGAGTGGGCTGAGGAGGTAGAGTAGGTAGGACGAGAAATTCTCTCAATCAAAGTGAGTAGATAGCTCCTCATTCTCAGCTCAAATCAGCTCCAAAATCAGGCACATGCTTTTAGATGGTGATCATGCTTGATTTTCTCATCAAAAATAATGCGCAAGCACACTGATGGGATTTCAAAAATTTTCAGGTAGCTTCCAGCTTCTTCCTCTTGACTTTAGACTTAATCTTAAATTAAGCTTCAATTTAAATGAGCTAAGAGGTGATTCACATGCTTTACACAAGAGAGACTTATTTTGAGTGAAAATAGATGATTGAACAAACTAATGAGATGCAAAAACTTGAAGCTAAGCTTCACAATTAAAGCTTGTACATTTTCAAGAATAAAGAGATCATGAAGCTAAAAATGGATCACTACTTTATAAGAAGATTGGAACTTGCTGATGTTGTTGGTGACATGCTGAAGTAGTTCAAAGGTTAAGGTGGCTCTGTCTTCAAAAATCTTTACAAGCTAAACAATAGTTGGAAGTTGCATTGGTCTTGTAATCAATGGAGATATCATCTTTTATTCTTTTCCAAAAGGAATTTCAATGAAAGCTTACCCTTCCATGCTTGAATCAATAAAAGAACAATCATACAATGAATAGCTTAGTGCCCTTAGGATCCCCTGTATCCCACAAAGCAGGGATAAAATAGCTCGGAGGTGTGATAGATAAGACGTTCCAAAACTAGTAGGATACCTAAGATTCAATGGGTGAAATATGTTTCAAAGAGACTTATTGAGAAGTTTAATGATTTTTTCTTCGCCCTCATGAGTGACCCACTTGCTTCTAATCTTGTTGTTATCAAAGACAAACATCCTATGGTGTTTGAAAGGTAGAGATTTTTTACAATTACATATTCTTCTACCTAATAGGTAGAGGGTGTTGATCGGATCTTGCAAATGCACATATGCAAAGATAGTACCTAAACAAAATCTCACAAAAGCATACGTGGAATAGACAGAGACAAGAGATTGATCACAAGATTGGATACAATCTCCCCCCACATACTCTGATGGACAAGTCTATCAGAGTATGTGTATTTATAGGTATTTTTCATTACGTCTTGAATAGAACATACATGAGGGTGGCACTTTGAAAGCATGCATTTATGAAAATCTGCTTTATTTTCAAAATCGCTGCTTTCTAAAGCAATCTAATATTTTTACAAAAGATATCTAAAATACTATCTTTTAACTATTTTCAAAAATATATGAATAAGTACATGCATGTGCATGCCCTCATGATTCTTCATCTACTAAATTAAAACAAAATCACATTAAAAAACTCAAGACATTAAAATCCATTTAACATTCCATTATTCCATAAAGTATAACATGCCTCCTAGTTGACAAGCAACTGACCTTAGTTGCTAAGAATAAAATAGACATGGATAGCTAGTCACATGTCCCATCGCTAATCATAAGCATATCCCATGTAAAAACACATGCATGGAAATGGAAAATTGGAAGTTAATGTGACTGTGAATGATATGCAGAGCTAAAGTCTATTTTGGAACCTAAATTTTGAAATAATGCAACCCAAAAGTAATTACAAAAATGAACATCTCGATTTGATAGAATAATTTTTGGAATACCATGATGCAGAAAAATATAGTTAATTAATAACTTACCATGATGAGGAAAAATACATTTAATAAATATTATTTAATAAATAAATTACCAAAATCCTATGTAATATGGGTAGGATCCATGGCCTTATATAGAACCAAAACCTATTACTAAACATGCGAAAAGAATTTTAATGATATTGGGAAATCGAAAAAGAAAGGTTTTGTCTTGGAAAAAAATAAGTAAATAAATAATAAATAAATAAGGGGAAGAGAGTATTAGAAGTTATGTTAGATATCAATTAAAAGGAATATCTCATGTAAGTGAGAGGTGGTGGGTTCAAATGCCCTACATGCTAACTAGGACATAAGTAAGGTAACTAAAGAAGTAAGGAAACTAACCAGGGAAATAAGGAAGCTCTTATTGCAACTCATAAGTTAGAGATGGTTCGTGCATAGCAAATGGCTACCAATAGAACCAAAGGAAACCAAGAGAACCATGAGTGCTAGAGAAGCCAAAGATGCCAACATTATGCCATAGTTTTATGCCTTAGCCGATGCCTGAACATAGACAAAATAGAGAAAGACATGAGACTGAACACAAGACTGGGTACAATCTCCCCGCACATACTTTGATGGACGAGTATATGAGAGTATGTCTATTTATATGTATTTTTCATTACGTCCAGAATAGAAGATACATGAGGGTGGCACTTTGAAAAGCGTGCATTTACAAAAATCTACTTTGCAAAATTGTCGCTTTCTAAGGGATCTACTATTTTTTACAAAAAATATCTAAAATATTATCTTTTAACTATCTTCAAAAATATCTGAATAAGTCCACACACATTCACGCCATCATGATTCTTCACTTGCTAAATCAAAATACACTCACATTAAAAACCTCAATACATAAACATCCATTTAACATTCCATTATTCCATAAAGTATAACATATGGATTTCTCAATCGACCTCTCTTTTGGGTGGAAATCAAAGTTGATCGCAGATCTCTCTTTCCATATGTTCGAGAGTGCTTCCCATCTGATGGCATTCTGAAAAGCAAAAGAGAAGCCAATCATTTCTCCAAGTAATGCTTGTTTCCAATTGGTTTGCCTTGTTTAGCTCAAAATCCTATGAGAGATTGCTAGATCTAGTAGCTTCTAGGGCATGAGAAAAAGAGATGGCAAGGGTCCTCTCTGCCCCTAAAGCAATGCTTATGTAGAGGGATACATATTTTATTAGTTTTGGCATTGGTCCAAATTCCATCACGGCGGTTTTTTCCACATAAGAACTGATATCTATTTTTCTCAATGAGAGGATGCTAGATGTCCCTACACATAAGTTGCCATTTGATCCTAGACTAGTCCTAACACCATCGCCTATTAAGGGAGGTATGCAACTCTAGGTGGTTATGAATCCTCATATTTTTATCCAATTCAAAACCATTGGTCCATCTTAACCCTTCAATCGTTGACGGGTCATTCTCGAAAAGAAAAGGTGTCTCTAAGTTGTCTCGAGAGTTGATTATGTGTCTAAGCAGGCACTAGTCATCATAGTCAACTCTCCTAACAGGGTGTATGTCCTCAAATCTTATTCAATGACCTCTCTCATGGTTCTAGAGATGTTTCCACTTGCTAAAACCTTTGTTCAATAGCTTCTTCTCTCTTTAGATGTTCTCTGATTCAACAACTTTGATTCCTTTAATAGGAAATAAAATCATTTTGCCTAATCTTGGCCGCCCATTATTTCCAATCTTCATTGATCTTGATATACAGTTTCATCTTGTTCCAACTATTCCATATGGAGCAAACAAGGTCAAAGCCTTTTAGAGTCACCAGACCCTCAGAAAACATCATGGTGAGTAGATCAAGATCCTTCCACCTAGGGAGTCCGTTAAGAATAAGATGGGATCTATTTCTAAGAATTAAATTTGCCCAAGAAACTTTTGCATTGCACCACACTTTGATCTGCCACTTAGTCACCAATTTATCAGTCAAACTTCCCACATCTAGAATGCCCAATCCACCAAAATCTTTCTAGTCAACACACAAGCCCCACTTGATTCTGGGCACACCCTCTTGTTGCGATCGCCAGTCCAGAGGAAATTTCTACTAGTACTTTTAAGCTTTGCTGATTCTTTGTCTTTTGGTCTCCAACAAGCAA